>DVQE01000007.1:0-93069 GCA_018239585.1 Pyrrhopyge papius papius | reverse complement strand
GCTATCGGCCTCGGACTGTCTTATTCCATTGCCTTTGCCGCCAAAATGGCACTGCCGGACTGGGAGTTTGTCTTCCGCCCGGCGGCAATTATCAGCGCGGTGCTCTGTTCGACGGCGATCGGGATCGTCTTCGGCTTTTTGCCTGCCAGAAATGCGGCTAAACTTGATCCTATTGATGCACTGGCGCGGGAATAGCCGCGCACAGTCTGAAAATACGAATACGTCGCGGAATGACGATTGACATTACCGCGACGATCCGCATAATTTTGTTAAATACCGTGTTACGGCGCTGTGGTGTCGTCATCTTCAGTAACCGGAATAATCACACTGACGTGATGCCCTTTTGGTCCCTGAATGGTGTCATAATTCACTTTCTGACCCGCCTTCAGCGTGCGGTAGCCGTCCATCTGAATCGTCGAATAGTGTACAAAAATATCGTCGCCACCATCCGACGGGCAGATAAACCCGAAACCCTTGGCGTTGTTGAACCACTTAACAGTACCTGTTTCCATACTGTTACAACCCTCATCTGTCAAACGATTGAAAAATGCTGCACAATGCACCATATGATCCATAATACTCAGTAACGAAGTATCAGCAGCACATGGATATACTGGTTACGTTGTACATTATTTATACTCTATTGAATTAGAGGGCAACGTCAAGCCTTTGTTTACAGCAACACTGTATTGACCTGTAAAGTCTGATACAGATAACGCTGAGTATTGATACGCCTGATCAGGCGTTCGTTTTCTATAACCGGAATAGCAATGAGTCACTATCAATCTGAATCACAAACGGATGTCACACTCAGGGAAAAAGCGCTGCAAAAGATACAGCCACCGTCAATGTACAAGGTGGTTTTGAACAACGACGACTATACCCCTATGGACTTTGTGGTTGAAGTTTTGCAAAAGTTCTTTTCTTATAATGTTGATCGTGCGACGCAGATTATGCTCGACATCCATTATCAGGGAAAAGGGATCTGCGGGGTATTTACCGCTGAAATCGCTGAAATGAAAACAACACTGGTCAACACGTACGCGAAAGACAACGATCATCCGTTGCTGTGTACACTCGAGAAGGTATAAGAATACACTTTGTTTCTCTGAATGGAGGTGCCTATGCTCAATCAAGAATTAGAGCTCAGTCTGAATATCGCCTTTGCCAAAGCAAGGGACAACCGGCATGAATTTATGACCGTAGAGCACCTGCTGCTGGCGTTATTAGGTAACAAATCAGCCCGTGAGGCGCTGGAAGCCTGCCGCGTTAACCTGGCCATCCTGCGCCAGGAACTTGAGCATTTTATTGAACAGACCACACCGCTGCTGCCGGAGGGGGATGATCGCGAAACCCAGCCGACACTCAGTTTCCAGCGCGTGTTACAGCGTGCGGTCTTCCATGTTCAGTCATCCGGACGCAATGAAGTCAACGGTGCGAATGTGCTGGTGGCCATTTTCAGCGAGCAGGAGTCCCAGGGGGCTTATCTGTTGCGCAAGCATGATGTCAGCCGTCTGGATATTGTGAATTTCATCTCTCACGGCACCACCAAAGGTGAGGATGAAAACGAGGGCGGTCCGTCCTTTGATGAACCGTCACAGTCTGCCGCCGAAGAGAGTACCGGCGGCGAGGACAGCCTGGATAATTTCACCACCAATCTGAATGACCTGGCACGCAAAGGCCAGATTGACCCGTTGATCGGCCGTCAGGCGGAGCTGGAGCGCACCATTCAGGTGCTGTGCCGCCGCCGTAAAAATAACCCGCTGTTTGTCGGGGAATCCGGGGTCGGTAAAACCGCGATTGCGGAAGGACTCGCCTGGCGTATCGAGCAGGATGATGTGCCGGAAGTGATCAAAGGCTATACCATTTTTTCTCTGGATATCGGCTCACTGTTGGCCGGTACCAAATACCGCGGTGATTTCGAGAAGCGCTTTAAGGCGCTGCTGAAAGTGCTGGAGAAAAACGAAAAAAGCATTCTGTTTATTGATGAAATCCACACCATCATTGGTGCCGGTGCGGCATCCGGTGGTCAGGTGGATGCGGCAAACCTGATTAAACCGTTATTATCCAACGGGAAAATCCGGGTGATAGGCTCCACGACCTATCAGGAATTCAGCAATATCTTTGACAAAGATAAAGCGCTGACCCGCCGTTTCCAGAAAATTGATATCAATGAACCGACTGCCGATGAAACCGTGCGCATCATTAACGGCCTGAAAGCCAAATATGAGGCACACCATGATGTGCGTTATACCGCGAAAGCCATTCAGGCAGCCGTGGATCTGTCGGTGAAATACATCACTGACCGCCATCTGCCGGATAAAGCCATTGATGTTATCGATGAAGCTGGGGCAAGAACCCGTCTGATGCCGCTGAGCCGCCGCAAGAAAACCATCGGTGTCGGCGAAATTGAGGCGATTGTGGCGCGGATCGCGCGGATCCCGGAAAAAACCGTGTCCAGCAGTGATAAAGATCTGCTGCGTAACCTCGACAGCCGCCTGAAAATGCTGGTCTTCGGCCAGGATCCGGCGATTGATGCCCTGACGGAATCCATCAAAATGAGCCGTGCGGGTCTGGGGAATGAGCAGAAGCCGATAGGTGCCTTCCTGCTGGCAGGGCCGACCGGGGTCGGGAAAACCGAAGTCACTGTGCAGCTGTCCAAAGCAATGGGGATCAAACTGCTGCGTTTTGATATGTCCGAGTACATGGAGCGTCACACCGTCAGTCGTCTGATTGGTGCGCCTCCGGGCTATGTCGGATTTGATCAGGGCGGGCTGCTGACAGATGCGGTTATCAAGCATCCGTATTCAGTGGTTCTGCTGGATGAAATCGAAAAAGCGCATCCGGATGTCTTTAACCTGTTACTGCAGGTGATGGATAACGGGACGCTGACCGATAATAACGGGCGCAAAGCGGATTTCCGTAATGTGATCCTGGTGATGACCACCAACGCCGGTGTGCGTGAAACCCAGCGCAAAGCAATCGGGTTTACCGAGCAGGATAACAGCACTGACGCGATGGCGGAAATCAAACGGGTGTTCACACCGGAGTTCCGTAACCGTCTGGATGGCATTGTCTGGTTTAATGCGCTGTCGCAGCCGATTATCGCTCAGGTGGTTGATAAGTTTATTGTTGAACTCCAGGCGCAGCTGGATGCGAAAGGTGTTTCCATTGAAGTGTCCGCCCGTGCCCGCACATGGCTGGCAGAAAAAGGGTATGACCCGGCAATGGGCGCACGTCCGATGGCTCGTGTGATTCAGGATAAACTGAAAAAACCGCTGGCGAACGAATTACTGTTCGGTGAGCTGGTGAACGGCGGTTCGGTGATTATCGATCTTGATAAGAAGAAAGATGAACTGACTTACCGTTTCAGTGCCCTGAAAGAGAAATCCGGTGACCCGGTAGCCTGATGAAAACGATCACCACAGGACACGCACGTCAGTGCGTTGCCTGTGGTGTCTTTTTATGAGGCGTGGCCTGCAGGGATCAGCGGCTACGGAAGACGATACGGCCTTTGCTCAGGTCATATGGGGTCAGTTCTACTGTAACCTTGTCGCCTGTCAGGATGCGGATATAGTTTTTACGCATTTTACCGGAGATATGTGCAGTCACAACGTGTCCGTTTTCCAGTTCCACACGGAACATCGTGTTCGGCAGTGTATCTAACACAGTGCCTTGCATTTCAATATTGTCTTCTTTGGCCATCTAATCCTCTAATGTTAATAACCAGTATTTTCAAACCGCAAGATAATGCCGAAAAACCGGGATTATGTAAAGGAATGATATTTTTTAAGCGCCGTATCTGAAACATAAAACGGGCTGAAACATACCATTTCCTGTTGGTTTACAGCGATTTTATAAAAAAGGCGGCAGCTGTGACGGCACCGGACGTGCTAATGTCTGCGGTTGCCAGCATGACTGCGGTAAATGATTATCGCGCAGCTGATAAAGCTGACGGATAAACGTTCGCCGCGGAATTTCCCGCGCACCCAGGGATTCGGTGTAATGATTCAGTATCTGACAATCAAACATTGCGCCGCCGTGGCCGGTAAAGTGGGCGAAAAATGTCATAAAAGCGATTTTTGACCCGTTACTGACACGGCTGAACATGGACTCCCCGCAGAACAGCGATCCCGTGTTCAGGCCGTACAGCCCGCCGACCAGGGTGTTATCATCCCACACTTCGACAGAATGAGCACGTCCTGCCTGATGCAGCCGGCTATACGCAGCCACAATATCATCCCCTATCCAGGTGCCCTCATCCCGCTCGGTACAGGCCCTGATGACCTGTGCAAAGGCATGATTCAGTGTCACCCGGTAAGGGTGTTTTTTCAGAATTTTGTGCAGTGAACGACTGACATGTACCTCAGCCGGATACAGTACTGCCCGCGGATCCGGTGACCACCACAGAATGGGTTCGCCGGGGGAATACCACGGGAAAATACCTTCCCGGTAGGCAAGCAGCAACCGGGCAGGGGAGAGATCCCCGCCGGTCGCCAGCAGTCCGTCCGGGTCGGTCAGCGCGTGTTCAACCGGCGGAAAGAGAAGCTCCTCATCCAGCTGATAAAACGGCATCGGATCCCCCGGTCATGACCGGCATACGGTTCACAAACTGATAATAACGGCCTCTGCGCGCCAGCAGAGCGTCGTGAGAGCCTTGTTCGGCTATCTGCCCGCCATCCATCACGCACAGCGTGTCCATGTGTTCCAGGCCCTGTAAACGGTGGGTGATGATAAGCATGGTCCGGTCACGGCCGATATCCCGCAGCAGGGCGAGAATATGCTGCTCGGTATCCGCATCGAGGCCTTCTGTCGGTTCGTCAAGCAGCAGGAACGGCGCATTGTGCAGCAGGGCGCGGGCAATGCCGAGACGGCGCTGCTCACCGCCGGAGAGCAAACGACCGCCTTCGCCGATCCAGGCATTCAGTCCCTGGTCGTTATCCAGCAGATTTTCCAGCCCGACCTGTGCCAGCACGGCATTCAGCTGCGCATCGGTTGCGTCGTTATTCCCGATCCGCAGATTACCGCGCAGTGTGTTATTGAACACATGAATACGTTGCGGAACCACTGCCATCAGTGACCGGAGGGTGCTTTCATCATAAACGGCAATCGGCTGGTCATTCAGGCGGATTTCACCTTCGCTGACATCCCATGCCCGGGTCAGCAGCTGCAATAAGGTGGATTTCCCGCAGCCGGTTTTCCCCAGCAGGGCAAGGTGCTCACCGGCACGCAGTGTCAGGGAGATATCTTTCAGCACCGGCAGCGGTTGTCCCGGATAGGTAAACCCGACACCACGGAGGCTGACGCTGACCTGCGCGGAGGCTGCCGGGCCACTGGCCGGGAAAGTCACTTCCGGTTTGGTGTCCACTATCTGCGATACACGCTCTGCGGAGGTCATCACCTGACCGAGATGCTGGAAAGCCACCGCCACCGGACCTAATGCCTCAAATGCCGCCAGCGCGCAGAAGACAAACAGGGCGATAATGGCACCGCTCTCACGGTACGGCCAGCTGACCCCGGAAGCCATCCACAGCATCAGCGCAACGGCAAATCCGGTCGCCAGAATAATAATCGCCTGGGAAAGCCCGGTCAGACCGGCCTGGCGCTGTTGCTGTATCAGCCAGCGCTGTTCTGTCTCTGCCAGCTGAGCGCGGAAACGGAACTGCGCACCGAAAATAGCCAGTTCTGCCTGTCCCTGTAATGCGCTGGTCAGCAGGGTGCGGTATTGCGCCCGCAGTGTGGTCAGCTGCACGCCGATGGGTTTACCGGCGTAATAGAACACCACCGGCAGGGCAAACAGCAGGAAGGTCATAAACCCGCCCAGCGCATACGCAAGTGTCAGATCCAGAAAACCGAGCCCGAAGGTCAGGACCGCAATCACCACCAGTGCGGCGGCGATCGGCGAAATCACACGCAGATAGAGGTGATCCAGTGTTTCCACATCCCCCACCAGGCGGTTGAGCAGCTCTCCCTGACGGAAGCGGGCAATGCCGCCCGGTGTCAGCGGCAGGATTTTCTCAAAGGCAAACACCCGCAGATGTTTCAGCACACGGAAGGTCGCGCTGTGGCTGACCAGCCGCTCAGCATAGCGTCCGGCGGTGCGGGAGATAGCGGCACCGCGCACCCCGGCGGCAGGCAGCATATAGTTAAAAAAGGCAATGCCCGGCACACCGGCAATGGCGGTACCGGCGAGGAACCAGCCGGACAGCGTCAGCAGCCCGATACTGGCGAGCAGGGTGGCAATCGCCAGCAGGATCCCGAGCGTCAGTAAAAACCAGTGGCGGCGGTAGAGGGCTAAAAACGGCAGTAAAACACGCATGATTACAGATCCCCCGTCCGGTGTGACAGCAGCTGTGCAAAGGCACCCTGCTGCTGTTGCAGAGCAGCATAGTTGCCCTGTTCAATAATCAGGCCTTTATCCATCACCCAGACTTCATCGTAGTCACGGGTTTCTTCCAGCAGGTGCGTCACCAGCAGGGTTGTCTGCTGACGGGCTGCATCATTCAGGGCATGCATCACACGCTCTTCACTGTGGGCATCCAGGCTGGCGGACGGCTCATCCAGCAGCAGCAGATGGCACGGATTGAGCAGGGCGCGTGCCACCGCAATCCGCTGTGCCTGGCCGACAGAAAGCCGCGCGGCATTATCGCCGACCACGGTATTGACCCCGTCAGGCAGCGAATCAATAAAATCTGTCACATAGGCTTTTTCCATCACCGCTGTGATTTCCTCAGAAGAGGCATCAGGGCGGCTCAGGCGGATATTGTCCAGAATGGTCTGTTCCGGCAGATGCGGGTTTTGGCCCACCCAGCTCAGCTGTGCCCGCCAGCTTTCCGGGCGGATATCGCGCAGCTCCTGCTGATTGATCCGGATACTGCCTTCATACGGCAGAAAACCCAGCAGCAGATTGAGCAGTGAGCTTTTCCCGGCACCGCTCTGACCGACAAGCGCGATACGCTGCCCGGCATTCAGGGTGAAATTCAGCGGCCCGGCCAGTTTTTCCCCTGACGGGGCAAAAATTACCAGGTCGGTTGCGGTGACGGCAATTTGCTCTGCCGCTGCCAGCGGTTCTGTGCCGGGCAATTCATCGTCATTGTTTTCGGCGGATAACAGCGTAAACAACGATTCCGCTGCCCCCACCGCCTGGGCCTTGGCGTGGTAATAGGTCCCCAGGTCGCGCAGCGGCTGGAAAAACTCCGGCGCGAGGATCAGGGCAATAAACCCGGCAAACAGCGTGACACCCATGCCGTAGCTGCCGAAATTCAGTTCACCGAGATAGGAAAAACCAAAATAGACCGCGACGACGGCAATCGAGATCGCGGCGAAAAATTCCAGTACAGCGGAGGAGAGGAACGCCATACGCAGCACTTCCATGGTGCGGGTGCGGAAATCCTCGGTGGCGTCATCAATCTGTTTCACTTCCTCACGCCCGCGGTGGAAGAAACGAATAGTTTCCAGGCCGCGCAGGCGGTCGAGGAAATCACCGCTCAGACGGCTTAATGCCAGGAAGTTACGGCGGTTGGCATCAGCAGCGCCCAGGCCGACCAGTGCCATAAAGATGGGTATCAGCGGCGCTGTCACCAGCAGAATCAGGGCTGCCGTCCAGTTGATCGGGAACAGGGTGATCAGAATCATCAGCGGAATAGTGGCGGACAGGGTCATCTGCGGCAGATAGCGGGAATAGTAATCCTGCATATCATCAATCTGCTCGAGAATAATCGTCGCCCAGCTGCCTGCCGGTTTGCCTTTCACCCGCACCGGGCCGAGCTGTTCCAGTTTATCCAGCACGGTCCGGCGGATATCACGTCTCACCACCTGCCCGCAGATAAACCCGACCCGTTCGCGGATCGCAGCGACCACCGCGCGGGCAATAAACAGTGTGACCAGTACAGTGAACGGGGTGAGGAGCTGTTCGCGGGGCGTATGCTCCATAATGAGGGACTGAAGGAGAACAGCGAGGCACCAGGCCTGGCCGATAATCAGTAAACCGCTGAGCACGCCCAGCAACATCGAGAGGCGCAACCATCGCCGTGCTGGTGCCGCCTGAAGTTTTAACCAGCGGACGAGTTCTGACTGTCTTGATTTATCCATTTTTTCTGTATGCAGGTGATAAGTAAAAATTTGGCTGAAATCAGCAGGATAATGCCATGGTACACGAAAAGGCGCTACAGATATAGCGCCCTGAAAATGCGGGATTATTTGTTGTCTGCGAGGCTGTCGAGATAGCGCTCGGCATCCAGCGCAGCCATGCAGCCGGTTCCTGCGGAGGTGATCGCCTGGCGGTAGATATGATCCATCACATCTCCGGCGGCAAACACACCCGGAACGGATGTCTGGGTTGCATTGCCGTGCGTGCCGGACTGAACACGGATATAGCCGTTTTCCAGATCCAGATACCCTTCAAAAATACCGGTATTCGGGCTGTGGCCGATGGCGATAAAACAGCCCATCACCGGCAGCTCTTCGGTTGCATCACTCCGGGTGTCACGCAGACGGACAGCGGTCACACCCATCTGATCGCCGAGTACTTCATCCAGTGTGCGGTCAGTGTGCAGTATGATGTTGCCGTTCTGAACTTTATCCATCAGACGGTTGATAAGGATTTTTTCAGCGCGGAAGCTGTCACGGCGGTGGATCAGATGCACTTCTGATGCGATATTGGAAAGATACAGCGCTTCTTCCACAGCGGTATTACCGCCGCCGACGACCGCGACTTTCTGGTTGCGGTAGAAAAAGCCGTCACAGGTGGCACAGGCGGACACACCACGGCCTTTGAACGCGTCTTCTGACGGCAGGCCGATATAACGGGCCGATGCGCCGGTGGCGATAATCAGTGCGTCACAGGTATAGGTATTTTCGCCGGTCAGGGTAAACGGGCGTTTGCTGAAATCCACTTTCGTAATGTAGTCATTAACGATTTCAGTCTCAAATTTTTCAGCGTGTGCCTGCATACGTTCCATCAGACCCGGCCCGGTCAGACCTTCAGGGTCTCCCGGCCAGTTTTCCACGTCAGTGGTGGTGGTTAACTGACCACCGACTTCCACCCCGGTAATCAGCACCGGATTTAAATTCGCCCGTGCCGCATAAACCGCAGCGGTATATCCGGCAGGGCCGGAACCCAGAATAATTAATTTACTGTGTCGGGTTGCGTTCATGAACACCTCATTAACAGAATGGCAAAAAAGCGTGTACAGGATTGTAGGAGAAACCAAGGGGTAAAAAAAGGAATAAAAACGGCAGAGCACAAAATTGAAATGAGCCGGAAATGAGTCGGTTTTCAGGTGATTGTACGATAAAGTGATTATTCGGAAGATTCCTAAGTTGTTTGAATATCACACCAAAAGCGCGTCCTGTTTGTCAGCGAAACGTTTTTCTGCCATTTTCTTCAACAGGTTGTTCTGATTTTTGTTCATTTGCTTTGACAATCAGCTGCGCATTTGCGAAAACATCGGTGTAAGAGATTTTTATCCGTCAGGTTAATACCTCCTGTTATACAGGTGATATGTTTGTCCTGATGACGAAGCATGGTAATTTCAGCTTACGATGAGAGCGATAATAATCTGAATGTTCCGGTAAACTGGCACCGGTTGCGTATTTTTATAATCAGAAATGCAAAGAATTGGCCTGAAAACATGTTTTCCGATACTGATTTTGTTCTGTCAGGCAAGGAAAGTGTTATAGGTGTGGGAAAATAGTAAATAAGAGAGATAACGAGATGATTGATAACAAAAAGCGTCCGGGTAAAGATCTTGACAGAATTGACAGGAATATTCTTAACGAATTGCAGAAAGATGGCCGTATCTCCAACGTCGAACTCTCCAAGCGTGTGGGTCTGTCCCCGACTCCGTGTCTGGAACGTGTGCGCCGTTTAGAGCGTCAGGGCTTTATCACCGGGTACACCGCACTGCTGAATCCGCACTATCTGGATGCCTCCCTGCTGGTATTCGTGGAAATTACCCTTAACCGCGGGGCACCGGATGTGTTTGAACAGTTCAACACTGCCGTGCAGAAGCTGGAAGAGATTCAGGAATGTCACCTGGTTTCCGGTGATTTTGACTACCTGTTGAAAACTCGTGTGCCGGACATGTCTGCTTACCGCAAACTGCTGGGTGAAACTCTTCTGCGTCTGCCGGGCGTGAACGACACCCGTACTTACGTGGTGATGGAAGAGGTCAAACAAAGTAACCGTCTGGTCATCAAGACCCGTTAATTTGTTTCCTGCGTCATGTGCAAAACGGGATAAATCAGGTACACTCCTGTTTATGCATACAGTTTCAACGCTGAGCTACCCTCAGCGTTGTTCCGTTTTACTGACAGGAAAAAAACCGGACGTTGCGTCAGGAAATGACATGAGCCAGGAATATACCGAAGACAAACACATTAAATTCAGAAGAATCAGCAGCGGGCGCCGGTTGCTGGAAGCCGTCCTTATTGTGATCGGGTTGTGCGCCGTCTTTCTGCTGGTCGCGCTTTTATCGTTTAATCCGTCAGACCCGAGCTGGTCCCAGACCAACTGGCATGAGCCGGTGAAAAATCTGGCCGGCAGTATCGGCGCCTGGTTTGCGGATATTCTCTTTTCCGCCTTTGGCATACTGGCTTACACCGTTCCCCCGCTGATGATTCTGGGGTGCTGGTCCGCCTTCCGCAGTAATGAAAATAAAGATTACGTAGACTTTTTCTCACTCTCGATGCGTATCATCGGGGGACTGACACTTATCCTCTCATCCTGCGCGCTTGCATCCCTGAATGTGGATGACATGCAGAACTTTGCTGCGGGCGGGGTGATCGGCAGTTTATTCAGCTCGGCACTGATGCCGTGGTTTAATGCGCTGGGTGCGACACTCGCGCTGCTTAGTCTGTGGGCTATCGGCCTGATGCTGCTGACCGGTTGGTCGTGGATTACCATCGCCGAAAAAACCGGGGCGGCCGTGCTTTCGCCGATTGCTTTCCTCACCAATCACTCCCGTGACCGTTATGACGATCAATATTACGACGAACGAGAATATGACGACGAGGGCAGGTATGACGACGATGAGGAAACGGATGCGCAGGCCGGGCACAGCAGCATACCGCAGACAGCGGCGGCTGCAGCGGCACTGACCGCCGTTGTCCCGGACAGTGAAGCGCAGATTCAGACCGCACAGTACCGTGAATACGATGATGCGGACGATGTGCTGTTATCCGCACCGAATGCGGCGGAACTGGCGCAACAGGCACATTATGAGGGGCCGGCGGATAACAGCGAGCCGTTGCTGACTCCGGTACAGAATCTCTCAGTATCTCCGGAAACCGCCGCTGAAGCGGTGGTGCCTGCGGTACCGCAAATTGCCGCACAGGAGCAGACAGTACAGGAACATACTGCCCCGGTGGCGGACGAACCTGAACATTACCGTTTTGATGTTCCGGATGCTTACCGGACAACGCTTGATCTGAATGCCCCGATCAGTGTGCCGGATATTCAGCCTGAACCGGAACCGGCAGCGCCGCAACGGGAAAATCCGTTTGCGGGAAGTGACCGCACGGAACCGGTCTTTACGTTCGATCTGCCTGATTTACCGGATACCGATGATCACGGCAGCGCACATCTGAGCTCTGCAGCAGCAAGCACAGCGGCGGCGTTCGGTGCGGCACAGGTCAAACAGGGACTCGGGCCTGAACTGCCGCGCCCGAACCCGGTGCGCCTCCCGACACGGCGCGAGCTTTACGGTATCCGCATTCCGTCTCAGCGTGACGCGGAACTTGAGCGTTTGCGCCGTGAGCAGGATGAATTTGCACAGCAGCATCAGCCGGAACAACCGGCAGCACAGTCAGAGCCGGATGAAGACGACGTATTACAGGCGCGTCTGCGTGATGAGTTTATGACGCAGCAGCGTGACCGCTACGGTGAGGATGACACGGATATGGCACCGGCAGCCGGTGCGGCACAGGACACTGCCGCCGCAGAAATCACTGCCGCTGCATCCTCCGCCTTTATCCCTGCGCCGTCTGCTTATCAGGCGCCGGTCAGCCATCACTCCTTTGCGTCTGTACCGCCGGCGGCGGATATTCACCCTGCGGCAGAAGAAGGGGAGGAGGATAAGCGGGAATCTCAGCGTCTTCAGGCGCAGTTTATGCAGATGCAGCAACAGCGCTACAACGGACAGGCGGACGCGATTTTATCTGACCTGGCTGAACTGAAAGCGTTCTCTCCGGTGGAGGATCTGGAGGATCTGGAGGATCTGGTGGATCCGGAACCGGCAGAGCCGCTGTTTATCCCGACGCCGGTCACCGCGCCTGTGGCTGAACCGGCACCGGTTTATTCCGCGCCGCAGACTCCGGTTCAGAGCGTTGAACCTGTTGCCGTACCACCGCAGAATGCGGCACCGGTCACGTCACAGGAAGCTCAGTTACAAAAACAGATGGAAGAGAGCCTGTTCCATCCGTTCCTGGTCCGTAATGATCAGCCGCTGCCGAAATCAACCACGCCGATGCCGTCTCTGGATCTGCTGGCCTCACCGCCGGATACCATCGAGCCGGTGGATGAATTCGCTATGGAACAGACCGCCCGTCTGATTGAAGCGCGCCTGAATGACTTCCGCATCAAAGCCCGTGTGGTCGGCTATGAACCGGGGCCGGTGATCACCCGTTTTGAGCTGGATTTGGCCCCCGGCGTGAAAGCCTCGCGCATTTCTAACCTGTCCCGTGACCTGGCGCGTTCACTCTCCACGGTTGCGGTGCGCGTGGTGGAAGTTATCCCGGGCAAGCCGTATGTGGGGCTCGAACTGCCGAACGAAAAACGTCAGACCGTCTATCTGCGTGAAGTGCTGGACTGTGACGAATTCCGCGATACGCCATCACCGCTCTCGGTGGTGCTGGGGAAAGATATCTCCGGTCAGCCGGTGGTGGCGGATCTGGGTAAAATGCCGCATCTTCTGGTGGCCGGTACAACGGGCTCCGGGAAATCAGTCGGCGTCAACGCCATGATTATCAGTATCCTGTATAAAGCGAAACCGGAAGAGGTCCGCTTTATCATGATCGACCCGAAAATGCTGGAACTCTCGGTTTATGAAGGTATTCCGCACCTGCTGACTCAGGTGGTGACCGACATGAAAGACGCCGCCAATGCCCTCGGCTGGTGTGTGGCGGAAATGGAACGGCGCTATAAACTGATGTCCGCACTCGGGGTGCGTAACCTCGCGGGATATAACGAAAAAATCCTGATGGCGGAATCCATGGGACGACCGATTCCGGATCCGTTCTGGAAACCGACCGACAGCATGGAAATGACGCATCCGGTTCTGAAAAAAGAGCCGTATATCGTGGTCATGGTGGATGAATTTGCTGACCTGATGATGACCGCCGGTAAAAAAGTGGAAGAGCATATT
Organism: Pyrrhopyge papius papius; assembly: GCA_018239585.1. NCBI lineage: Eukaryota > Metazoa > Arthropoda > Insecta > Lepidoptera > Hesperiidae > Pyrrhopyge > Pyrrhopyge papius. Next base: position 79,705 of record DVQE01000007.1, on the reverse strand, counting down.
GCCCGTCTGGCACAGAAAGCCCGTGCGGCGGGGATCCACCTTGTGCTGGCGACACAGCGTCCGTCTGTGGATGTGATCACCGGGCTGATTAAAGCCAACATTCCGACCCGTATTGCCTTTACTGTCTCCAGTAAGATTGACTCCCGGACTATTCTCGACCAGGGCGGTGCGGAATCCCTGCTGGGGAACGGGGACATGCTCTATCTGCCGCAGGGTGCCAATGCGCCGCTGCGTGTTCACGGCGCGTTTGTCCGTGACCAGGAAGTGCATGATGTGGTCAATGACTGGAAAGCCCGTGGTCGTCCGGAATATATCGATAACATCACCCGTGGCGGTGAGGACGGCGAAGGCGGCAGTTCTGTCAGCGGGGAAGATCTGGATCCGCTGTTCGATCAGGCGGTACAATTCGTCACAGAAAAACAGCGGGTCTCCATTTCCGGTGTCCAGCGCCAGTTCCGTATCGGTTATAACCGGGCGGCGCGGATCGTGGAAGAAATGGAAGAACAGGGCATTGTCAGTGAACCGGGCCATAACGGTAACCGCGAAGTACTGGCGCCGTCCTCAAATAACTTTTAATGACGCCGCTGCCTGCAAAGGCGGCGTCTGATTTATCCGAACGCATCATCAGGAATGCATACATGAAAAAGGTGTTTATCACAGCCTGCCTGCTGGCAGGTGCCGCAGTCAGTGCCGCACACGCAGATACCCGCAGTGATCTTCAGTCACGTCTGGGAAAAGTGAACAGTTTCCATGCGAATTTCGCACAGACCGTCACTGATGCTGACGGCGCACTGGTTCAGGAAGGAACAGGGGATTTATGGGTGAAACGCCCGAACCTGTTTAACTGGCAGATGAGCGCGCCGGATGAAAGTGTGCTGGTCTCTGACGGCAAAACACTGTGGTTCTATAACCCGTTTGTTGAGCAGGTCACCGCCACCTGGCTGAAAGATGCCACACAAAATACCCCGTTTATGCTGATCACCCGTAATGACCCGGCAGACTGGCAGCAGTACATGGTGAGCCAGCGCGGCGACAGCTTTGAGCTGAAACCGAAAACCAGCAACGGCAATCTGAAATTATTTACTATCACTGTAACTCCGGACGGTATTATTCAGCAGTTTGCCGCCGTTGAGCAGGATGGCCAGAAAAGCAGCTATCAGCTCAAAGGGCAGCAGAGTACTGATGTGAATATGAGCAAATTCACCTTTACACCGCCGAAGGGGGTTACGCTGGACGATCAGCGTCAATGAGGCGTCAGTGACTAACTTTTCTCTCGATTTTTCGCAAAACGATTACCAGCCGCTGGCTGCCAGAATGCGGCCGGGGACACTGGAACAGTACATCGGACAGACTCACCTGCTGGCAGAGGGCAAACCGCTGCCGCGGGCTATCCGCGCCGGACAGCTCCACTCCATGATCCTGTGGGGGCCGCCGGGCACCGGGAAAACCACGCTGGCGGAAGTGATTGGTCACTATGCGGATGCAGATATCGAACGCCTGTCAGCGGTGACCTCCGGGGTAAAAGAGATCCGCGAAGCTATCGAGCGGGCGCGTCAGAACCGCAATCTGGGGCGCCGCACTATTCTGTTTGTGGATGAGGTACACCGCTTCAATAAAAGCCAGCAGGATGCGTTTCTGCCGCATATTGAGGATGGTACGGTCACCTTTATCGGTGCCACCACTGAAAACCCGTCGTTTGAGCTCAACTCCGCCCTGTTATCCCGCGCCCGTGTTTATCTGCTCAAATCCCTGTCACCGGACGATATCGAAGCAGTGCTGATTCAGGCGCTGAATGATTCTGAGCGAGGTCTGGGCGGACAAAATATCGTCCTGCCGGATGAGACCCGTAAACTGCTGGCGGAACTGGTTGCCGGTGATGCCCGCCGTTCGCTGAATGTGCTGGAAATGATGGCGGATATGGCTGAAACCGGCGCTGACGGCAAACGAGTTCTGACCACTGAACTGCTGAAAGAAGTCAGCGGGGAACGCAGCGCCCGTTTTGATAACAAAGGCGATCGCTACTACGATCTGATTTCCGCGCTGCACAAATCTGTGCGCGGCTCGGCACCGGATGCCGCACTCTACTGGTATGCCCGGATTATCACTGCAGGCGGTGATCCGCTCTATGTTGCCCGCCGTCTGCTGGCGATAGCGTCGGAAGATGTCGGTAATGCCGACCCGCGTGCCATGCAGGTCGCGATTTCCGCCTGGGACTGCTTTACCCGGGTGGGACCGGCGGAGGGTGAGCGGGCGATTGCTCAGGCGATTGTTTACCTCGCCTGCGCCCCGAAAAGTAATGCCGTTTACACTGCCTTCAAAGCCGCCATGCGCGATGCAAAAGAAGGGCGGGACTACGATGTGCCGGAACATCTGCGCAACGCGCCGACCAAACTGATGAAAGAAATGGGGCTTGGCAAAGAGTACCGTTACGCCCATGACGAAACGAACGCGTATGCCGCCGGGGAAGTCTATTTTCCGCCTGAAATGCGTGATACCCGCTACTATTTTCCGGCAAACCGGGGCATGGAAGGAAAAATCGGCGAGAAACTCGCCTGGCTTGCTGAGCAGGATCAAAATAGCCCGATAAAACGCTACCGTTAATGCCGCTGTTGCGGTAAGGTGTGAAACAGATGACACTCCCGTTATAACAACAAGCACAGGAATAGCATGCTCGATCCAAATTTACTGCGTAATGAGCTGGACGCGGTTGCCGAAAAACTTGCTCGCAGGGGTTTTACCCTGGATGTGGACACGCTGCGCACTCTTGAAGAGCGCCGCAAGGTTTTACAAGTTGAAACTGAAACTCTGCAGGCTGAACGCAACTCCCGATCGAAGTCCATTGGTGAAGCGAAAGCCCGCGGTGAAGACATTGAAGCAGTGCGTCGTGAAGTGAACCTGTTAGGGGATAAACTGGATGCTGCTAAATCTGCGCTGGATGAAGTGCAGGCTGAGTTACGCACCATTGCTCTGAATATTCCTAACCTCCCGGCAGACGAAGTGCCGTTTGGTAAAGATGACAGCGATAACCCTGAAGTCAGCCGCTGGGGCACACCTAAGCAGTATGATTTCGAAGTGCGCGATCACGTTTCACTCGGTGAAATGACCGATGGCCTGGATTTCCCGGCTGCCGTCAAACTGACCGGTGCGCGTTTCGTTGTGATGAAAGGCCAGATTGCCCGCCTGCACCGCGCTATCGCTCAATTCATGCTGGATCTGCACACTGAACAGCACGGTTATCAGGAAATTTATGTACCGTACCTGGTCAATCAGGATACGCTGTACGGCACCGGCCAGTTACCGAAATTTGCCGGTGACCTGTTCCATACCAAACCGCTGGAAGAAGAAGCGGAAACCAGCAGCTACGCGCTGATCCCGACCGCAGAAGTGCCGGTCACCAACCTGGTCCGTGACGAAATTCTGGATGAAGCCGACCTGCCGCTGCGTATGACTGCTCATACACCGTGCTTCCGTTCCGAAGCCGGTTCGTATGGTCGTGATACCCGTGGCCTGATCCGTATGCACCAGTTTGACAAAGTTGAGCTGGTTCAGATTGTGCATCCGGAAAAATCCATGGAAGCGCTGGAAGAACTGACCGGTCACGCTGAAAAAGTGTTACAGCTGCTGAACCTGCCATACCGCAAAGTGCTGCTGTGCACTGGTGACATGGGCTTCGGTTCCCGTAAAACCTATGACCTCGAAGTCTGGGTTCCGGCACAGAATACCTACCGTGAAATCTCATCCTGCTCTAACTGCTGGGATTTCCAGGCGCGTCGTATGCAGGCACGCTTCCGTGGTAAAGATGATAAAAAACCACAGCTGGTTCATACCCTGAACGGCTCCGGTCTGGCTGTCGGCCGTACCCTGGTGGCTATCATGGAAAACTATCAGCAGGCTGATGGTCGTATCGAAATTCCGGAAGTATTACGTCCGTATATGAAAGGTCTGACACATATCGGCTGATTGCCGGTAAATAGTCACTGATCTGATAAAAATCCCGCCGGTAAAAACCCGCGGGATTTTTTTGTCTGTATTTTACCGATCACAGTGTACTGAATTTTTTACTTTCAAAGATATTGCGGGTGGCTTCGAAATGTTCGCGGCGTGGTGAGGTCAGGTGAGAATCCCAGCGCGGATTAAACAGAATATAATAGCCATGCTGATGCAATATGTGTAAAAGCTGTTTCAGCCCGTCCTTATTTTCAGCTGTTACAACCTGAGGAAGATCACCTATTTGTTCCGGCAAAAAGAAAGTGGCGGGAAAATTATCATCCAGTTCAGAATACGGGTTTGCCGCATCCATACCGTGATGAACAACGTCACAGCCCGGCTTGCAGTTCAGTGCGGAATTGATCGCCGGTATCAGGTCAGTAATGCGTTGTGAACAATTACCATAACCCGGATGTGCCAGTGCCAGTAACTCTTTGCGGATAGCATCCTGAGCAGATGCCCGGCGTAAAATCTCTTTCGGGGGTAATGAAACCGGGGTTTGTATCCCTTCTGTTACTGTGGCCCTACGGAAGAACGGCTTTTTTGGGGTATCAGATGAAAGCAGATAGGCACGCTGGCGTATATGTTCTTCCGGACTGATACTTTTTATTCTGAGTGTATCCTGTATGCCGTGATCTTCCATCCGGTGTGAAACAATCATCAGGTCATAATCTGCAGTCAGTGGCTTGTTAACCTCCGGAGAATATAACACCTGTACCGGTTTTTCATTGTCTGCAGGAAAAATGGTGTACAAATCATCACCGGCTGGTTTGGCTATATAACGTGTGATCTGTTCCCGGCTACCCGAAGATACGGATAGCGTATAAGTGATTCTTCCTGTCTTATCATGGCTGAGTGGTGGCTGGCATTCACTGATCAGATTCATCTCAATCAATTCTCTGATACGTTGTGTGGTGATAACCAAATCGCCGGGTTCGGCGTATTTTCCCCTGATACATTGTTGTATCTCTTCATTCATCCGGCTGATTTTACCGGTATTATCACCCGGTTTATTACCCAGCTTGCTAAGATGCTGTTCAACCGGAATAAACCCCGCCATTGGCCCGAGATTAGCGCTTTTACCTTTGATATGAAAACTTTTGGTCGGATAACCGGCATTGATAAGACCTGTTGCGGCGCGTTCAACCGGCCGGAAACTGATAACCAGTTTTTCTTTTTCTGCGAAAGTCAGAAGTGGGGTGAGATGCTTTTCAGCAATACCGCTGCGGTGAAGAATTTCTGCCTGACCGGTGATCAGAAAAGGACGTTCTTTTTTTGTTTCAGCTGCGGGCTGATGAGGCGTATCCGGTGTACAGACAGAAACCGGTGAGGGGAATGACGGAGTGATTCGCAGCATAAGTATTATCCCTGGATATAAAACCATAAGGATAAAAAAATGACAGAAAAAAAGTGCCAGAAAACAACCGGAAACAGATACAAAAAGACATAATATCCGACCATATTTTCTGTATCTGGTACCACTCTGAGATTACCTGTAAACAATATTCAGACTTGATATTGTATTCACGGTACCATACCGCTCACTCTCCGGATATTGTTACGGGAGACGATGTGTTTTAAAAAATAAGGATGGAGAACAGATAAAAAAGGTAAATCGTCAGAAATCTGACAGCACACCGGAGTGTGCTGTTAATAACAAAAGGGTGGTGACTTAATACATCACTTTATGACCGTAGCTTTCGAGGATGGATTTTACTTTTTCCATGGTCTCTTTTGACGGTGGCTTAACACCATCAAGTTTGTATTCTTCATTCATTGCCGTCCATTTATGCTTTCCTAACTCGTGGTAAGGCAGCAGTTCAATCTTCTCGATATTCTTCATATCTTTGGTGAAATCACCGAGAAGGTGGGCGGAATGCTCATCATCAGACCAGCCCGGCACGACAACATAGCGTACCCAGGTTTTCTGATTCCGTTCAGCGAGATAACGGGCGAACTGTAATGTCCGGTGATTGGATACACCGACTAAATTCTGGTGGATGCTGTCATCGAGTTGTTTTAAATCCAGCATAACCAAATCCGTCACTTCCATCAGCTCATCGATGACAGGGTCATAACGGCGGACAAAACCATTGGTATCCAGGCAGGTGTGAATACCTTCTTTTTTACATTCACGGAACCAGTCACGCACGAACTCAGCCTGCAGTATCGCTTCACCACCGGATGCTGTCACACCACCGCCGGATGCATTCATAAAGTGACGGTAAGTGACCGCTTCTTTCATTAGCTCGTCGACAGTGACTTCCTGACCGTCATGCAGATCCCATGTATCGCGGTTATGGCAATACAGGCAACGCATCAGACAGCCCTGGAAAAAGACGATAAAACGAATACCCGGACCATCAACGGTCCCGCAGGATTCAAATGAGTGAATACGACCTAATACTGACATGACAGGATTACTCCAAAACTGACCAGTTATAATAAAGGCCCCGAAACAGAGGGGCCTTTTAGTTTAAGTTATTTTAATAAGACAGCAAATGGTTACCGCACAAATTACATGGATTTTGTGAATGTACGGGTAATAACGTCTTTCTGCTGTTCTTTAGTCAGTGAGTTGAAACGAACTGCGTAACCAGAAACACGGATAGTCAGCTGAGGATATTTCTCAGGATTTTCCATTGCTTCTAACAGCATTTCACGGTTCATTACGTTCACGTTCAGATGCTGACCACCTTCGATGCTTGATTCGTGGTGGAAGTAACCATCCATCAGGCCTGCCAGGTTAGTACGACGAACATCGTCATCTTTACCTAATGCGTTTGGTACGATAGAGAAGGTGTAAGAAATACCATCTTTCGCGTAAGCAAACGGCAGTTTGGCAACGGAAGTCAGAGAGGCAACAGCACCTTTCTGGTCACGGCCGTGCATAGGGTTAGCACCTGGTCCGAACGGAGCGCCTGCGCGACGGCCGTCAGGGGTGTTACCGGTTTTCTTACCATACACAACGTTAGAAGTGATGGTCAGAATTGACTGTGTAGGCACTGCGTTACGGTACATGTGGTGTTTCTGAATTTTCTTCATGAAACGTTCAACGATGTCACATGCGATGTCATCAACACGGGAGTCGTTGTTACCGAACTGCGGATATTCACCTTCGATTTTGAAGTCAACAGCCAGGCCGCTTTCGTCAATAATCGGGCTTACTTTCGCATATTTGATAGCAGACAGGGAGTCAGCTGCAACAGACAGGCCTGCGATACCACATGCCATAGTACGATATACGTCACGGTCATGCAGAGCCATCAGCGCTGCTTCGTAGCTGTACTTGTCGTGCATATAGTGGATGCAGTTCAGTGCAGTTACATAGTTAGTTGCCAGCCAGTCCATGAACTCGTCCAGACGAGCCATAACAACGTCGTAATCCAGAACATCTGAGTGAATTGGTTCGTGTTTAGGACCAACCTGGATTTTCAGTTTTTCGTCAACACCGCCGTTGATTGCATACAGCAGGGTTTTAGCCATGTTTGCACGGGCACCGAAGAACTGCATTTGTTTACCGACGATCATCGGGCTCACGCAGCATGCGATTGCGTAGTCATCGTTATCAAAGTCAGGACGCATCAGGTCATCGTTCTCATACTGTACAGAAGAGGTATCGATAGACACTTTAGCTGCATAACGTTTGAAGTTCAGAGGCAGTTTTTCAGACCACAGGATGGTCATGTTTGGTTCCGGTGAAGGACCCATGGTGTACAGGGTGTTCAGGAAACGGAAGCTGTTTTTGGTTACCAGAGTACGGCCGTCGGTACCCATACCTGCCAGAGATTCTGTTGCCCAGATTGGGTCACCGGAGAACAGTTCATCATACTCAGGGGTACGCAGGAAGCGGACCATACGCAGTTTCATGATCAGGTGGTCAACGATTTCCTGAGCTTCAACTTCAGTGATTTTGCCTTGTTCCAGGTCACGCTGAATGTAAACATCCAGGAAAGTAGAAACACGACCAAAGGACATTGCAGCACCGTTCTGAGACTTAACAGCAGCCAGGTAGCCGAAGTAAGTCCACTGTGCAGCTTCCTGAGCGTTAGCAGCAGGACGGGAGATATCCAGACCGTATTTGGCAGCCATTTCTTTCATCTGGCCTAATGCACGGTGCTGTTCTGCGATTTCTTCGCGCAGCTGGATAGTTTCACGCAGATCTTCGCCGCTTTCTAATTTAGCCTGCAGAGAAGTGAACTGTGCGAATTTGTCTTTCATCAGGAAGTCGATACCGTACAGTGCAACACGACGGTAGTCACCGATGATACGACCACGGCCGTATGCGTCAGGCAGACCGGTCAGAACACCGGATTTACGGCAGCGGATGATGTCCGGAGTATAAACGTCGAACACACCCTGGTTGTGAGTTTTACGGTAATCGGTGAAGATTTTTTCGATTTCCGGGTTCATTTCGCGGCCGTAAGCTTTGCATGAACCTTCGATCATACGGATACCACCGAACGGCAGCATTGCACGTTTCAGCGGTTTTTCAGTCTGCAGACCAACAACTTTTTCTAAATCTTTGTTGATGTAACCGGCATCGTGAGAAGTGATAGTAGACGGCAGATCAGTGTCAAAATCGACAGGAGCATGGGTGCTGTTTTCGATTTTGATGCCTTCCATGACAGTAGTCCACAGTGCGGTTGTTGCATCTGTAGCACCTGCTAAGAAAGACTCATCGCCTTCATATGGGGTGTAGTTTTTCTGGATAAAGTCACGGACGTTAACTTCCTGTGACCAGTCACCCAGATTAAAGCCTTGCCATGCTGAAGCGAATTTTTCATTTAATTCTGACATGATACTTTACCTTTTAACAATGGAACTTAGAAATTCAGTCGTGATAAACAGAGATTAATGCTTCTGGTCACCGCGTAAATGAATCAGCCAATAAGTCAGACCTACTAAAACTGCACCACCAATAATGTTGCCGATGGTGACCGGAATCAGGTTGTTAATCACAAAATCAGAAACTGTCAGTGACGGAAACTGTTCAGGCGACGAACCAACCATAGTCCAGAATTCAGAAGGTGCAAAATTTTTAATCATAATCCCCATCGGGATCATAAACATATTGGCGATACTGTGCTCAAATCCGCTGGCAACAAACATACCGATAGGAAAGACCAGGACTAACAGTTTATCGGTCAGACTACGGCCGGCGTAGCTCATCCATACCGCCAGACAAACCATTAAGTTTGCCAGAATCCCGAGACAGACGGCTTCAGTAAAGGTGTGATGAAGCTTATGATCCGCTGTTTGCAGGATATTTAATCCCCACAGCCCGTTGGCTGCCATATACTGTCCGGCGAACCAGATAAGGGCGACAAAGAAGAGGGCGCCGATCAGGTTACCGAAATACACACGGGTCCAGTTTGCAAACATCTGTCCCCAGGTGATACGCCCGGTGGCTTTTGCCACGCTGGTTAATACGGTGGAGGTGAATAAGTCAGCCCCGCAAACCACAACCAGCATCAGACCGAGCGAGAAACATAAACCACCGATAAGTTTAGCGATACCAAAAGGCACTATGCCTGCGGTACCGGTGGTGGCGGTAATATAAAAGACAAAACCTACTGAGATGAAAATTCCTGCCATAAATGCAGATAAGTATGTGATGTGAGGGGCTTTCGTTGCTTTATAGACACCCACATCGTCTGCAACATGTGCCATAGCGGCAGGAGATAATAAATTAAAAAGTGCGTCAGTTTTCATAATGCTAACTGTCTCTTGATTCCAAATAATTATAGCACGCAATGATAGTAGCAAAGGGTGAAAAAATTAAACTTGATGTGGATCATAAAGGCGTTCAAGAGAATCGTCAAATACCCTGAGAAAAGTTGAAAAAACAATGTAAGGTTATGTATATAAAAGAAAAACAATTTTTTAAAAATTATAAAATATTTTTATTTTTTATTTTTTATTTAATTAAAGTAAAAAATAAGGTTAATTTGTCGGGTTTGTGTTACTTAAAACGAACAAATTAACCTAATATTTACGTTTATGGCTGTTTATGACGATTAAATCGCATTTTTATCTTTTTGCCAAAAATGCGCTTTTGCTTTTTGCAGTTTTTCATAAGCCGCCAGCAGTGACTGATGCGCAGGAAATGCCGTTAAGTTGTTATCTGATGCGCATAATCCGAAGAAACAGTTTTTGCCGCTCAGGGCATCCAGTGCCGCATTCAGGGTTTCCTGACCATACATACGGGCAAACGCCGGCAGGTACTGTTCTGTGTTGCGCTCCGGCTCCTGCGTCAGTAATAACAGGGTATGCAGGCAGCGGTAATAATTTGCCCGCTCAGCACTGAGGACACTGGCGTTGAAGTCCTGTGTCCACTCCACCCAGGCCAGCGCCTGACCAGTATCACCACCTGCCAGTGCCAGCATGGATTTCAGCTCACCGATGCGCAGGGTGGACCAGCCGTTATCTTTCCCGGCGGCAATGCCCAGCAATTCACGGACACGGGTAAAATCGTCATGACCTTCCTCATCCAGCTGTGCCAGCAGAGAGAGATAATCTTCCTGACGGTAACGGCTTTCCGGCAGCGCGAGAATGGTTTCACGCAGATGAATACCCATGGCGTTATTCGCCATATGTAAGTCTTCCACCGGATAGATATCTGACATGCCCGGCACCAGGATACGGCAGGCATACACACCGAGATGCTCATAATCGGCAATATACACTTCGTGGCCGGATGCCGCGAACTGTGCCATCAGTGTGGTGAATTCTTCTTCGGTGGTGCCGCGGAACTGCCAGTCAGCGAAATCATAATCCGCATCCTGTTTAAACAGATCCCAGCTGATCAGGCCGCTTGAATCGATAAAGTGGGTTTCCAGGTTGGTCTGATCTGCCACTTCTTCATCATCAAAGGTCGGTGCGGTGAAGACATCGAGGTCTTTCAGGCTGCGTCCCTGTAACAGCTCAGTGACAGTCCGCTCCAGAGCCACACCGAAATCAGGATGAGCACCGAAAGAGGCGAAACAGGTACCGTTGGCCGGGTTAAACAGCACCACACTGATGACCGGGTACTGACCGCCGAGCGAGGCATCAAAGCAGAAGATCGGGAAGCCTTCGCTCTCCAGGGTACGGATTGACTCAACAACCTGCGGATAACGCGCCAGCACCGCTTCCGGGATCGCCGGTAAGCTGATGCGCTCAGCAATAATGCGGTTTTTTACATAACGTTCAAAGACTTCCGATAATCCCTGCACGCGGGCTTCATTGCGGGTGTTCCCGGCGGACATGCCGTTGGACACATACAGGTTGGCGACGATATTCATCGGAATATAAACCGTTTTGCCGTCAGACTGGCGGGTAAACGGCAGGGCGCAGATACCGCGCTCCTCATTGGAGGATTGCAGATCAATCAGCTGGCTGCCCTGCAAATCATTTTCCGGATCATAATAGTCGCGCAGATACTGATCGAGAATACCGTCCGGCAGCGAGTCATCCTCTGTCAGCGGGAACCATTTTTCATCCGGATAGTGAACAAACTCCCCGCTGGCAATGGTTTCACCCAGCCAGAAATCAGCAAAAAAGTAGTTGGTGGACAGACGCTCAAAATACTCGCCCAGCGCGGAGGCCAGCGCGGCTTTTTTCGTGGCGCCTTTACCGTTGGTAAAACAGAGCGGGCAGTCAGTATCACGGATATGCACGGACCAGACGTTTGGTACCGGGTTGAGCCACGAGGCTTCTTCAATATTGAAACCCAGCTGTTGTAATTTCTGCTGAAAGCGGCTGATGGAATCTTCAAGGGCGGCATCTTTGCCGGGAATAAAAGTATGTGTTTGCGTCATGGGATCCACAATTGCTGTAACGGCCCGCTGCACGCGGACTCAGGAATACCGGGGAAGAAAGGCGCACATAATACGGATTTTTCGTGTCAGCGGCTACCTTTGTGAATGTAAAGTTACTGCCGGGTTATTCCGCTGTATTTCCGCTGTCCGCCATGCATCGCCGGAAATACATTATATAATATCCCAATCTCATGGTCAGAGGCAGTCAGATATTCTGCCGGGCGATAAAAAGGGTTTAGCGCCCATCATGCAATAAGCGTTGCAGCAAAGGGTGGGGAGTGATAAAACCGACAGACAGGGCGTATTCATATGATGGATATACAGGGCATTAATTTACAGATAGGGTGAGGTCAATGAGTCAGGTATACAACTTTAGTGCCGGTCCGGCTATGCTGCCGGTAGAAGTGCTGCGCCGTGCTGAGCAGGAACTGTGCAACTGGCGCGGGCTCGGCACCTCAGTCATGGAAATCAGTCACCGCAGCAAAGAGTTTATGTCGGTGGCAAAGGAAGCGGAAAATAATCTGCGCCAGATCCTCGCGGTGCCGGATAACTATAAAGTACTGTTCTGTCACGGCGGCGCACGCGGACATTTTGCCGCACTGCCGATGAACCTGCTGGGTGAAAAAACCAAAGCGGACTATGTGGTGGGCGGATACTGGGCGGAATGTGCGGCAGAAGAAGCAAAAAAATACTGCACACCGAACATTATTAATGTCAGAACCGAATCGGAAGACGGCATCGGTGTGAAGCCGATGTGTGAATGGCAGCTCAGTGATGACGCGGCCTATGTTCACTACTGTCCGAATGAAACCATTGATGGTATTGCCATTCATGAAGAGCCGGACTTCGGCGATAAAATCGTGATTGCGGATTATTCGTCTGCCATTCTGTCAAAACCGCTGGATGTCAGCCGTTTCGGGGTGATTTATGCAGGTGCGCAGAAAAATATCGGCCCGGCCGGGCTGACCCTGGTGATTATCCGTGAAGATCTGCTGGGCAAAGCGCGCAGAGAAACCCCGTCCATCCTCGATTATACCGTGCTGAGCGGCTGTGATTCCATGTTCAATACCCCGCCGACCTTTGCCTGGTATCTCGCCGGTATGGTCTTTAAATGGCTGATTGAACAGGGTGGTTTACAGGAAATTGCCCGGATCAACTATGACAAAGCACAACTGCTGTATTCTGCGGTGGATCACAGTGATTTCTATATTAACCGTGTGGCGGCAGCCAACCGCTCACTGATGAACGTGCCGTTCCAGATGTCTGATCCGTCACTGGACAGCAAATTCCTCGCCGAAGCACAGGCACAGGGGCTGGTTTCCCTGAAAGGGCACAAAGTCGCCGGCGGAATGCGCGCCTCCATTTATAATGCAATGCCGTATGAAGGCGTGCGCGCACTGGCTGAGTTTATGGCGGAGTTTGAACGCCGTCACAGCTGATTTTTGGCAGACACTTTTCCGGGACCGGGTAAGCATCCGGCCCCGTTTTTCGTTTTTATGTTTACACACCGGAGAATAACTTCGTATGGATTCCCTGACGTTACAACCCATCGCCCGCATTAACGGGACGATTAACCTGCCCGGCTCCAAGAGTGTCTCCAACCGGGCACTGCTGCTGGCGGCACAGGCAGCGGGCACAACACGCCTTATCAACCTGCTCGACAGTGATGATATCCGCCATATGCTCAGCGCACTGCGGGAACTGGGGATCCGTTATCAGCTTTCTGACGATAAAACCGAATGCATTGTGGAAGGTCAGGGCAAACCGATCAGCGGATTTAAAGGTATTGAATTGTTCCTCGGCAATGCCGGAACGGCGATGCGCCCGCTGACAGCGGCACTGTGTCTCGGGGATAATGACATTACCCTGACCGGCGAGCCGCGTATGAAAGAGCGTCCGATTGGTCATCTGACCGACGCACTGCGTCAGGGCGGCGCACAGATTGATTTCCCGGAAAATGACGGTTATCCGCCGTTGCGGATCCGCGGTGGTTTTACCGGCGGGCGTATCAGTGTGGACGGTTCCGTATCCAGCCAGTTCCTGACCGCGCTGCTGATGGCAGCACCACCGGCGGAGAATGACACCGAAATTACCATCTCCGGCGAGCTGGTCTCCAAACCGTATATCGATATCACGCTGGCAATGATGTCCGTGTTTGGTATCACGGTAGTGAATGAAGATTACCGGCGTTTCCTGATCAAAGGAAAACAGCAGTATCAGTCCCCGGGAGAATATCTGGTGGAAGGCGATGCCTCATCCGCTTCTTATTTCCTCGCAGCGGCAGCCATTAAAGGCGGTACCGTGCGGGTCACCGGCATCGGGCGCAACAGTCTGCAGGGCGACACGCAATTTGCGTCAGTACTGGAGAAAATGGGCGCGAAAGTCACTTTTGCTGACACGTATATTGAATGCAGCCGCGATACCCTGCACGGTATCGATATGGACATGAACGCCATCCCGGATGCGGCGATGACGATTGCGACTACCGCGCTGTTTGCCGAAGGGACAACCACGATCCGCAATATTTATAACTGGCGGGTGAAAGAGACGGATCGTCTCAGCGCAATGGCCGCTGAACTGCGTAAAGTCGGCGCACAGGTGGAAGAGGGGCATGATTATATTCAGGTTACCCCGCCGGTAAAATTGCAGCATGCGGACATTGAAACCTATAACGATCACCGTATCGCTATGTGTTTTTCGCTGGTGGCACTGTCAGATACCCCGGTCACGATCCTCGATCCGGGCTGTACGGCAAAAACCTTCCCCGGCTACTTCAGTGAGCTGGCGGCGCTGTCAGAATAAAAAAACGCCGTTCTGCGTGCAGGGCGTTTCCTCTGCTGTCACAGATGCGTATAATACGGGCATCTTTTTTCAGGCGGCCGCTGTGACGGCCGCCGGACTGCGACAGGAGAGCGCGCATGGCAGTATATGTTCCGGTCATTACCATTGACGGCCCGAGCGGCGCGGGCAAAGGCACCCTTTGTCACGCACTGGCAAACGAAATGGGATGGCATTTACTGGACTCCGGCGCAATTTACCGCGTTCTGGCACTGGCGGCCCTGCATCATCATGTGAATATCACCTCGGAAGATGCACTGGTTCCGCTGGCGGCGAATCTGGATGTGAAATTCCTGGCAAAAGACACCGGCCCTGAGACTATTCTGGAAGGTGAGGACGTCAGCCGGGCTATCCGTCAGGAAGACGTGGGGATGACGGCCTCACAAATCGCGGCATTCCCGCGTGTCCGTGAAGCACTGCTGCGCCGCCAGCGCGCATTTCGTGTGGCGCCGGGCCTGATTGCCGACGGGCGCGACATGGGCACGGTGGTGTTTCCGGATGCCCCGGTGAAAATTTTTCTCGACGCAAGTGCGCAGGAACGTGCTCACCGCCGGATGAAGCAGTTGCAGGACAAAGGCTTTAGTGTTAATTTTGACCGCCTTCTTGCTGAGATAGAAGAGCGCGATTTCCGCGACCGCAACCGTGCGGTTGCCCCGCTGGTGGCTGCCGGTGATGCGCTGATTCTGGACTCAACAACCATGTCAATTGATGACGTTATTGCCGAAGCCCTCCGTTATACGAAGGCAAAACTGGCAGAAGCGGCGGAATGATAAACAATATTTGCGGAAAATCTGACTGAAAACGTGTTTTTTAGTAGGTTTCTGTATTCGTTTTTGTTTATAATGTTAAGTTGAAGTTTTTTACCGGCAGAGAACAAGGCAAAGAAGCAGTTTTCTGCCACCCCTTTGTGACAAGGAATGTTGCAAGGTATGTGAAACAACCCCATTCGGCCGGATGCTAAATGGACGTTAATACTTAAACACTTGAAGATCAAACATGACTGAATCTTTTGCTCAACTCTTTGAAGAATCCCTGCAGGCTATCGAAACCCGTCCGGGCGCTATCGTCCGTGGTACTGTTGTCGCTATCGATAAAGACGTCGTTCTGGTTGACGCAGGTCTGAAATCAGAATCTGCTATCCCGGTAGAACAGTTCAAAAATGCTCAGGGCGAGCTGGAAATCCAGGTTGGCGACGAAGTTGATGTTGCTCTGGACGCAGTAGAAGACGGTTTCGGTGAAACTGTTCTGTCCCGCGAGAAAGCAAAACGCCACGAAGCATGGCTGATGCTGGAAAAAGCATACGAAGAAGCTGAGACTGTTACCGGTGTTATCAACGGTAAAGTTAAAGGCGGTTTCACTGTCGAACTGAACGGCATCCGTGCGTTCCTGCCGGGTTCACTGGTTGACGTGCGTCCTGTTCGTGACACCACGCATCTGGAAGGCAAAGAGCTTGAGTTCAAAGTAATCAAGCTGGATCAGAAACGCAACAACGTGGTTGTTTCCCGTCGTGCAGTTATCGAGTCAGAAAACAGCGCAGAGCGCGATCAGCTGCTGGAAAACCTGCAGGAAGGCATGGAAGTTAAAGGTATCGTTAAGAACCTCACTGACTACGGTGCATTCGTTGATCTGGGCGGCGTTGATGGTCTGCTGCATATCACTGATATGGCGTGGAAACGTGTTAAACACCCAAGCGAAATCGTGAATGTCGGCGACGAAATCACTGTTAAAGTGCTGAAATTCGACCGTGAACGTACCCGCGTATCTCTGGGCCTGAAACAGCTGGGCGAAGATCCTTGGGTCGCAATCGCTAAGCGTTACCCTGAGAACACCCGTCTGACCGGCCGCGTGACCAACCTGACTGACTACGGCTGCTTCGTTGAAATCGAAGAAGGCGTTGAAGGTCTGGTACACGTTTCTGAAATGGACTGGACCAACAAAAACATCCACCCATCTAAAGTTGTTAACGTGGGCGACGTTGTTGAAGTTATGGTTCTGGACATCGACGAAGAACGCCGTCGTATCTCCCTGGGCCTGAAGCAGTGCAAATCTAACCCATGGCAGCAGTTCGCGGAAACTCACAACAAAGGTGACCGCGTTGAAGGTAAAATCAAGTCAATCACTGACTTCGGTATCTTCATTGGTTTAGATGGCGGCATCGACGGTCTGGTTCACCTGTCTGACATCTCCTGGAACGTTGCAGGCGAAGAAGCAGTTCGTGAATACAAAAAAGGCGACGAAATCGCAGCTGTTGTTCTGCAGGTTGATGCAGAGCGCGAGCGTATCTCTCTGGGCGTTAAGCAGTTAGCTGAAGATCCGTTCAACAACTACACCGCTGTTACCAAGAAAGGTGCTATTGTCACCGGTAAAGTAACGGCAGTAGACGCTAAAGGCGCAACTGTTGAGCTGATGGATGGCGTTGAAGGTTACCTGCGTGCATCAGAAGCTTCACGCGATCGCGTTGAAGATGCTACTCTGGTTCTGAGCGTTGGTGATGAAGTTGAAGCTAAATACACGGGTGTTGATCGTAAAAACCGTGTAATCAACCTGTCTGTACGTGCAAAAGACGAAGCGGATGAAAAAGACGCTATCGCGACTGTGAACAAGCAGGAAGAAGCCGGTTTCTCTAACAACGCAATGGCAGAAGCTTTCAAAGCAGCTAAAGGCGAGTAATTAAGCAGCGGCAGGCCGCGTAAGCGGTCTGCTTTTATGATAACCAGGGTAGTCCAGGAGGTTATATGACCAAATCTGAACTGATTGAGAAGCTGGCAGGCCAACAATCTCATCTTCCGGCTAAAGTTGTTGAAGAAGCAGTAAAAGAGATCCTTGAGCATATGGCGGATACGCTCGCTGACGGCGAACGTATTGAAATCCGTGGATTCGGCAGTTTTTCTCTGCACTACCGTGCACCGCGGGTAGGTCGTAACCCGAAAACCGGCGAACAGGTGGAACTGGAAGGTAAACACGTTCCTCACTTCAAACCGGGTAAAGAGTTACGTGACCGCGCAAATATCTATGCTTGATTATTGACAGAGATAATAAAAATGACGCCACCGGCGTCATTTTTTTTGCAGTAAATATTCAATTATCATTATTGTAAAAATGTTAACAGCGTATTAATGAATTTCGGTTGTATAAGGTTCTGGTGTTGGCAAGCGAATTTGTTTATTAATAATAGGTTACGGAAGACATCATATTCAGTTCGCCATAAAATACTATTGGAAAGTAGACGGTATTTATAATTAAGCAAATAATTGTGAGTTGACTCGCATAAAATAATTGATAATTTGTATGGTTGAAATATAAATTCGTGACGACACGCATTTTTCTATTATCGTAATAACACGTGATACCCGCCATAACATAATACCGGTCTGTTTACCTTCCCGGTGAGTAATATGACTGTTATGGCTGTGCTGAAATATCTGTTTCCCCGTCCGTTACCGCTCTGGCTCGCTGCGGCTGCCGTTGTTGCCGGTCACCTGCCGTTGTTGCTGATACCGCGGCTGTTGTTACCGGCAGAAAGTCTGCTGTTATTTATTGGTATTTGTTTGCTTTTTCTTATCCGTACCCGGCTGAGTTTTTTTATCCGCATTGTTGTCGGCATTTTTCTCACAGTAAATATTCATATCAGCAATACATTATCACTCTTTTCCGCTGAACCACCCGATAATATCGATATTATGATCCATGATGTTATGGTTAATTCCTCTGATTATTATTCCGTCAGAGGCCGGATTATTAATATAGAGGGTCAGGCGTATGATGATACTGTTTTTATTAATATAAAAATAAAAGGTTCATTTAAACCGGCGTGTGCAGGCGAAGTCTGGCGTATATTTCGCCCGGTATTGAGGCCGGTACACGGACAACTGAATGAAGGACAATCAAACCGGCAGCAATATTTGCTGTCAGAACGGGTTCTGTTTTCTCTGACGCCCGGGCGCAGCAAAAAATTATCGTCAGACTGCAACCGGCGCCAGAAGATGATTGCGGCATACCTTCCTGCAATGGATAACCTGCCGCACAGCGGACTGATGGCGGCACTGTTGTTTGGCGAGCGCCGCGGCATTACCGCAGAGCAGCGCAGACTGGTGCAGGAAACCGGCGTAGCGCATGTGGTTGCCATTTCCGGGCTGCATATCGGGCTGGCGGCGTTATGGGGCTGGTGGGCCGGACGGTTATTGTTGCTGCTGTTACCGCTGTGTGTGATGACGCATTTAATCCCCTCTCTGCTGTCAGTCTGTGCCGCGATTGCTTATGTCTGGCTGGCCGGGTTTGCCGTTCCGGCTTGCCGGGCACTGTCTGCACTGCTGTTATGGCATCTGCTGCGCTGGCGGCATTATCATCTGCCAACGTATCAGTTTGTTGTGATCAGTGCGGCACTGTTACTGCTGACCGATCCGCTGACGATTTTATCCGCCGGATTCTGGCTGTCTTATACTGCGGTTACCGCATTGCTGTTCTGGCATCACACGGGTGTTTTTTCCCGTAACAGAGTATTCATTCCGCTGACACTCTTTACCCGGCTGTGGCGCAATATCCGGTTGTTTCTTTCTTATCAGTGCGGACTATTTTTATTACTGCTGCCGGTTCAGGGCTATTTCTTCGGTGGTGTGAATGTGTTGTCGTTTCTGAGTAATCTGTGGGTGGTACCGGTGATCTCCTTTTTGACGGTGCCGCTGCTGTTTGCCGGGTTACTGATCGGGCCTGCACTGCTGCTGGCTGATTATTCTCTGGCGCTGGCATTATGGCCGCTGCCGTTTCTGGCACAGGGCTGGATGGTTACCGGATATATCGCTCTGATGTGGATCCCGCTGATGTGGGTGGCTGTTTATATCATCCGGCTGGATATGTGGCGGCAGCACCCGCTGCTGCTGCCGGGGATGGTGTTCAGTTGCTGTCTGTATTTGCGGAAAACACCGCCGGAATGGTCGGTTACCGTACTGGATATCGGGCACGGGCTGGCGGCAGTAGTGATAAAAGACGGCAGGGCGGTTGTGTATGATACCGGCAACCGCTTCGGGTCACGGGATGACGGGCTGCGCACAGTGCTGCCTTATCTGCATTATCACCGCCTGATTCCTGACTGGATTATGATCAGCCATGACCACCGTGATCACACCGGCGGGCTGGGCTCTTTGCGCCGCGCTTATCCTGCTGCGGTGGTTAAAGGTAATATTCCGCAGGCCGATACCCCCTGCCGCCGCGGGGAGCGCTGGCGATGGCAGTCATTGTATTTTGAGGTGTTATGGCCGGATGAAAACTATCAGCTGAGCAAAAATGACGGTTCCTGTGTTATCCGCATCAGTGACGGGAAATATCAGGTTTTGCTGACCGGAGATATCGAAAAACAGGCAGAGAAACAGCTGATTAAGTATAAAGATGAACTCTCCGCCACCGTACTGCAAGTTCCGCACCATGGCAGCAAAACGTCATCATCAGAATTTTTTATTCGTGCGGTAAATCCCGCTTTCGCACTGGTTTCTGTTGCGCGCTATAGCCCGTGGCATCTGCCTTCTGATAAAGTACGCCGTCGCTATCATGATCTCGGCGTGCAGTGGCATGATACTGCGCACAGCGGTCAGATTTCTGTGTCCTTTTTTGCTGATGAGGTATCCGTTGCGACTTACCGTGCCGGTCTCTTCCCCCGCTGGTTCAGCGCATGGTTTGGAGATCAGCCGGTAAACGGGTAATATAGACAGCTAATTTTTGGTATTGGTAAACGCAATAATGAAAGATATTGATATTTCAACCCGGCAAACATTCCGCCGGTTATGGCCGACAATCGCACCGTTTAAAGCAGGTATCATCGTGGCGGCTATTGCGTTAGTCATCAATGCGGGCGGCGATGCATTTATGCTGTCGCTGCTGAAACCGCTGCTTGATGAAGGTTTCGGCACTGCCGACAATGATTTTCTCCGTATCATGCCGCTGATTATTTTGGGGCTGATGCTGTTACGCGGTATCTCCAGTTTTGTCTCAGGTTACTGCCTCTCCTGGGTGTCCGGTAAAGTGGTTATGACCATGCGCCGTAACCTGTTCCGCCATATGATGGGTATGCCGGTTTCCTTCTTTGATCAGCAATCCACCGGGACACTGCTCTCCCGTATTACCTATGATTCCGAACAGGTAGCTTCGTCTTCTTCCGGCGCACTGGTAACGGTTGTCCGTGAAGGCGCTTATATTATTGCGCTGTTCGGCCTGATGTTTTACAACAGCTGGCAGCTGTCGCTGATACTGATTGTTATTGCCCCGATTGTGGCCTTTGTTATCCGCAAAGTCTCTGTGCGCTTCCGCGAAATCAGTAAAAACATGCAGAGCGGCATGGGGCAGGTCAGCGCCAGTGCTGAACAGATGCTGAAAGGGCATAAAGAAGTGCTGATTTTCGGCGGTCAGAAAGTGGAGAATGAGCGCTTTGATAAAGTCAGCAACCATATGCGCCGCCAGGGCATGAAACTGGTGACCGCATCATCTATTGCCGACCCGATTATTCAGATCATTGCCTCCTTTGCGCTGGCATTTGTGCTGTTTGCCGCCAGTTTCCCTGAAATTAAAGAAGCGCTGAGTGCCGGTTCCATTACGGTTGTCTTCTCCTCCATGATTGCCCTGATGCGCCCGCTGAAATCCCTGACCAACGTGAACGCCCAGTTCCAGCGCGGGATGGCTGCATGTCAGACACTG
Organism: Pyrrhopyge papius papius; assembly: GCA_018239585.1. NCBI lineage: Eukaryota > Metazoa > Arthropoda > Insecta > Lepidoptera > Hesperiidae > Pyrrhopyge > Pyrrhopyge papius. The sequence continues at coordinate 58,397 of DVQE01000007.1, read as the reverse complement.
TTTGTTCTGCTTGATATGGAGCAGGAAAAAGACACCGGTACCAAAGTGCTGAAAGATGCCAAAGGTGATGTGGCGTTTGAGAATGTCACTTTCCGTTATCAGGGGAAAGAGAACCCGGCGCTGAAAAATGTGTCGTTTACTATCCCGTCTGGTAAAACGGTGGCGCTGGTCGGGCGCTCCGGCTCCGGCAAATCCACTATTGCCAATCTGATCACCCGTTTCTATGAAATTGAAAGCGGACATATTACGATCGACGGTAACGATATCCGCGACTACACACTGGCATCACTGCGCAGTCAGGTGGCGCTGGTGTCGCAGAATGTTCACCTCTTCAATGATACGGTCGCGAATAATATCGCCTATGCCACAGAAGGGAAGTACACCCGCGAGCAGATTGAAAAAGCGGCTGAAATGGCTTATGCCATGGACTTTATCAATAAGATGGAAAAGGGGCTGGATACGGAAATCGGTGAAAACGGTGTCCTGCTGTCCGGTGGTCAGCGTCAGCGTATTGCGATTGCCCGTGCATTGCTGCGTGATGCACCAATCCTGATCCTCGACGAAGCTACATCCGCACTGGATACCGAATCTGAACGTGCGATTCAGGCCGCGCTGGATGAATTACAGAAAAATCGTACCTGTCTGGTTATCGCGCACCGCTTATCCACGATTGAGAAAGCTGATGAGATCCTCGTGGTGCAGGATGGTGAAGTGCAGGAGCGCGGTACACATGATGAGCTGGTGAAACAGCCTGGTATCTATGCGCAGCTCTATAATATGCAGTTTGGTCACTAAGCGGCGCTGCTGATGATCGATAAGATTTGGTCCGGTCGCTCAAAGCTGTACTGGCTGCTTCTGCCGCTCTCGTTTCTGTACGGGGCGGTCAGTGGTCTGCGGCATCTGCTGTTCCGCTGCGGGCTGAAAAAATCCCGCCGTATGCCGGTGCCGGTGGTGGTGGTCGGTAATCTGACCGCCGGCGGTAACGGCAAAACACCGGTGGTTATCTGGCTGACAGAGCAACTGCTGGCCCGCGGCTACCGTCCCGGGGTGGTTTCCCGTGGGTATGGCGGTAAATCGGATCATTACCCGCTGCTTATCACGCAAGACACGACGACGGCACAGGCCGGTGATGAGCCGGTTCTGATTGCCCGCCGTACCGGTGTGCCGGTTGCGGTGGCACCTGACAGGGCGGCTGCGGTAGAGGCTATTTTGCAGCACTCGCCGGTGGATGTGATCATCACTGATGATGGTTTACAGCACTATGCGCTGCAGCGCGATATGGAAATCGTGGTGATTGACGGCGAACGCCGTTTCGGTAACGGCTGGTGGCTGCCTGCCGGGCCGATGCGGGAACGGGCAGGACGTCTGAAACAGGTGGATGCGGTGATCGTCAATGGCGGTACCGCACAACTGGGGGAAACCGCCATGCAGCTGGTGCCGGGAGAGGTCGTTAATCTGTCTGACGGCACCCGTAAACCGGCGGCTGAAATCGGTGAATGTGTGGCAATGGCCGGTATCGGGCACCCTCCGCGCTTTTTTGCCACGCTGAACGCCCTCGGTGTGACACCGGCACAGTGTGTTGCGTTTCCTGATCACCAATCTTACAGCCCTGAACAGCTTTCCGCGCTGATAAAACCCGGCCAGTCACTCCTGATGACAGAGAAGGATGCAGTGAAATGTTTTGCCTTTTCTGCAACTGACTGGTGGTATTTACCGGTCAGTGCCGCCATTCCCGCAAAATCCGCCGATTTAATTCTGGATAAAGTCATCTCTCACATAAAAAATGCATAAAGGGACTTGCGCTTTTTATCTGAATGTGGCTTAATCAAAAAGTTGTATTTCTGTGATGTATTTCATATCTCACTGTGCAACCAGTCCGCGTGTCAACACATATTCTGATCCCGCTGTCATAATTTTTTCACACCACCTTGTTAATCTTGTGGTGCGGATGACCGGATCCCGCGGATAAACGGTATGTTTTGCAGCCGGTGTCTGACCGGCTGCAAATCAGAATAAAAAATAATAACTATAATGTTTTGCTCATTACCGGGTGGCTGTTCGCAAAGAGAGCACCCGTGTTGCCCGGCCGGAGCAGACATAACCAGCAATGGGGTGTATACCATTCCTGGTGATATAAAAGGAGTTAATACTATGTCTAAACAATTACAACTTGGCCGCGTTAAATGGTATGACGCGAAAGAAGGTTACGGTTTCATCTCCCCGGTTAACGGCGGCGACGATATCTGGGTAACCCGTAACGGGATCGCCAATTCCCGTAACAAATTACTGTGCGAAGGGCAGGAAGTGGAATTCTCTCTGACCCGCGGCAGTTATGGTATTGCAGCGAACGATGTGATCGCGCTGTAATATGGGTAAAAACGCGATTATCTCTGTGATATCGCAACAACAGAGTTAACGGTGAGACCAGGCTTATGTTATTCTGAGCCAACGTTTTTATCTCATTGGGGGACGTATGGATCACCGTTTACTCGAAATCGTGGCCTGCCCTGTTTGCCACGGCAAACTCAGCTACGACAAACAAAATCTCGAACTCATCTGCAAAGGCTGCCGTCTGGCCTATCCCGTCCGCGACGATATCCCTGTCTTATTAGAGAATGAAGCCCGCGAATTGCCGGTCTCAGAAGGATAATCGCCATGTTTACCGTTATCATTCCCGCTCGTTATGCCTCCACACGTCTGCCCGGTAAACCGCTGGCGGATATCTGCGGCAAGCCGATGATTGTCCGTGTGATGGAGCAGGCAAAACGTTCTGGTGCTGCGAGAGTCATTGTCGCCACTGATACACAGGCGGTATTTGACGCCGTGATCGCAGAGGGCGGCGAAGCCTGTATGACGCGCGAAGATCATCAGTCCGGGACCGAGCGTCTCGCGGAAGTGATTGATCACTATCAGTTTGCTGATGATGAGATTATCGTGAATGTCCAGGGCGATGAACCGTTAATCCCTGACAGTATTATTGCGCAGGTTGCTGAAAATCTGGCAGCCAGCGAAGCCGGTATGGCCACCCTGGCGGTAAAAATCACCAGTGCGGAAGAAGCCTTTAACCCGAATGCGGTGAAAGTGGTGATGGATAAACAGGGCTACGCGCTCTATTTCTCCCGTGCCACCATTCCGTGGGATCGCGAGCGTTTCATGCACAGCCGTGACAGCGCCGGTGATAATTTCCTGCGTCATATCGGGATTTATGCTTACCGCGCCGGGTTTATCCGCCGCTATATTCAGTGGGAAACCAGCCCGCTGGAGAAAATCGAGATGCTCGAGCAACTGCGTGTACTCTGGTACGGTGAAAAAATTCATATCGCGGAGGCATCCGAAGCACCGGGCACCGGTGTTGATACCCCGGAAGATCTTGAAACTGTGCGCAGATTGTTTGCCGCCCGCTGAGCGATATCAGCTATAAACAAAAACGCGGGTCACTTCTGAACCCGCGTTTTTGTTGTCTTCTATTCCTTTTCGTCATTATCTGACGTTTTCACTGACTGCCAGAGCCGCCCCAGCCCTTCATACCAGACCCGTTCACTGTGTGATAAATAGTACGCGGAAGGAATAGTTTTCTCCCAGCTGTGCAGCGGGGTTGTCACCGCCAGCTGGTTAGCCGGTGCCGGGATCGGATGCAGGCCGCGCGCCTCAAAGAAGGCTTTGGCGCGGGTCATATGGTTAGCGGAGGTCACCAGCAGGAAAGGCGCATCACCCACCACTTTTTTCACTTCGGCGGCTTCCTCTTCGGTATCTTTCGGCAGTACCAGCGGCAGTGTGCGTTCAGCCGGGATCCCCAGTGACTGCGCAACTTGTGCCGCAACTTCCGCACTGCTGATACTGTTTGCGCCCGGCCCGCCGGTGAAAATCAGCGTCGCCTGCGGGTAACGCAGCGCGAGGCGCACACCTTCTGTGACGCGCGGCAGACTGTTACTGATCAGGTTGGCGGACGGTGACCATTCCGGGTTATAGGTAAAGCCGCCGCCGAGCACCACAATATAACGCAGATCCTGCTGCTGAACCTCTGCCGGAGTGATGAGCTCATAACGTTTTTCATACGGTTTTTCTGTTGTCAGCAACAGCGTATCCGCCACCGGTTGCAGGCTGAGCAGCACCAGCCCGAGCCAGCTCACGGTGATCAGCGTTTTACCGGTTTTCTGCCATCGGGAAAACCACAGCAGCAGTAATCCGGCTAAAATCAGCAGGAGCATAAACGGCAGCGGCATCAGAAAACCGCCGAGGTATTTTTTCAGGGCAAACAGCATGAGCGCACCTTAAATATGATTGATTTATCACCGGTTAACGGCAGGAGTCTGCACAAATCGGGTGACATTAGACACGTCTGTGACACAATAGTTACCGACTTTGCATATTGCACTGCTCTGCCCGGCAATACAATTGAAGATAGCCGGATTGCGCGGGAAACCGCCGCAGGCTGACCCGAAATATCCCCCCGGAACTGAACACAGGTTTTCATGGTTGATCGTAATTTTGACGATATCGCGGAGAAATTCACCCGCAATATCTATGGCACAACAAAAGGGCAAATCCGCGAAGCGGTGGTCTGGCAGGATCTGGACGCCTTACTGACCCGGCTGAAACCGGGTCCGCTGCGTATTCTGGATGCGGGCGGCGGTGACGGTTTCTTCTCCCGCCGCCTGGCTGCGCTGGGGCATCAGGTGGTATTGTGCGACCTGTCAGAAGAGATGATTGCCCGTGCACAGCAGGCCGCGCAGGATGACGGCGTGGCAGAAAATATGTCCTTTATTCATTGTGCGGCACAGGATATCGCACTTCACACTGAGGGGGCGTTTGATCTGGTATTATTTCATGCCGTTTTGGAGTGGATCACAGATCAAAAAGGTGCAATTGAAGCACTGACCGCTATAATAGCGGGCGGTGGTGCATTGTCGTTAATGTTCTACAATGCGAACGGCCTTGTGATGCGCAATGCGATATTAGGCAATTTTCATCTGGCAACCCCGGAAATTCAGCGCCGCCGCAAGCGTTCGTTATCGCCGCAGAATCCCCTTATGCCGGAACAGGTTTATCAGTGGCTGGATGATTGCCGTCTGACGATTGAGGCAAAAACCGGCGTGCGGGTTTTCCATGATTATCTGCAGAGCCGCCAGTTACAAAACCGTGATTTTCCGGCGCTGCTGGCACTGGAGCAACGCTATTGCCGTCAGGAGCCTTATATCAGCTTAGGCCGCTATATTCACGTTATGGCACGAAAACCGATCAGAAGGATGGACAATGAGTGAGTTTACCCAAACAGTCCCGGAACTCGTGGCATGGGCGCGAAAGAATGATTTCTCCATCGCGCTGCCGCCGGAACGGCTGGCTTTTTTACTGTCTGTTGCCGTGCTTAACAGTGAGCGCATCGACGGTGAAATGAGCGAGGGGGAACTGGTGGATGCTTTCCGCGAAGTCTGCAAAGGCTTTGAACAGACAACGGAATCTGTCGCGGTCCGCGCGAATAATGCCATCAATGATATGGTGCGCCAGAAAATATTTAACCGCTTTACCAGTGATATCTTTGAGGGTAATGCGATTTACCGGCTGACCCCGCTCGGGATCGGCATCAGTGATTATTATATCCGCCAGCGTGAATTTTCCTCACTGCGTTTATCTATGCAGCTCTCGATTGTGGCCGGTGAACTGAGCCGCGCGGCAGATGCCGCCGAAGAGGGCGGGGATGAATTTCACTGGCACCGTCATGTGTTTGCCCCGCTGAAATATTCCGTGGCGGAGATTTTCGACAGTATTGATATGTCGCAGCGCATTATGGACGAGCAGCAAAACGGGGTAAAAGACGATATCGCCAAACTGCTGAATCAGGACTGGCAGGCCGCCATTGCCAACTGTGAGCAATTGTTATCCGAAACGTCTCTCACACTGCGGGAATTGCAGGATACGCTCGAAGCCGCCGGTGACAAATTACAGGCGAACCTGCTGCGAATCCAGGATGCCAACATGAGCGCAACGACCGGCTCCGAACTGGTGGATAAACTGATTTTTGATTTGCAGGCCAAACTCGACCGTATTATCAGCTGGGGCCAGCAGTCTATTGATTTATGGATTGGTTATGACCGCCATGTCCATAAATTTATCCGTACCGCTATCGATATGGATAAAAACCGTATTTTCTCGCAGCGTCTGCGCCATTCTGTTCAGCACTATTTTGACTCGCCGTGGGCGCTTAATGTCGCCAATGCGGATCGCCTGCTGGATATGCGTGATGAAGAGATGGCACTGCGTGATGACGAAGTGACCGGGGAATTACCGCCGGATCTGGAATATGAAGAATTCAGCGAGGTCAACGAAGAGCTTGCCGCTATGATGGAAACTGCGCTGGCTGTGTATAAAGCACAGGCGAAGCCGCTGGATCTGGGCGCGGTTCTGCGCGATTACCTCGCGAAATATCCGCGCAGCCGCCAGTTCGATGTGGCACGGATTATCGTGGATCAGGCTGTCCGCCTCGGGGTGGCTGATGCTGATTTCTCAGGCATCCCGGCGGAATGGTCAGCAATTAATGAATACGGAGCGAAGGTGCAGGCACATGTCATCGACACATATTGAACACTTTATGTCAGCAAAGCTGGCTCAGGCACTTGCCAACAACCTTTTTCCGGAACTTGACAGCCAGTTGCGTTCAGGCCGCCATATCGGCGTGGATGATCTGGATAATCATGCCTTTCTGATGGATTTCCAGGATGAACTGGAAGGCTTTTACGCCCGTTATAACGTGGAACTGGTCCGTGCCCCGGAAGGGTTCTTCTATCTGCGCCCGCGTTCCACCACGCTGATCCCGCGCTCGGTGTTATCCGAACTGGAAATGCTGGTCGGCAAGGTGCTGTGCTATCTGTACCTCAGCCCGGAGCGTCTCGCCAACCAGGGCATTTTCTCCACGGCGGAACTCTATGAAGAGCTGCTGTCACTGGCGGATGAAGCCAAATTGCTGAAAGTGGTGAATAACCGCTCCACCGGCTCTGACCTGGACAAACAGAAATTACTGGAAAAAACCCGTGGTGCGCTGAACCGCCTGCGCCGCCTGGGGATGATCACATTTGTTGCCGCGGATAACAGCCAGTTTGTGATTGCCGAGTCGGTTTTCCGCTTCGGTGCGGATGTCCGCAGCGGGGATGATCCGCGTGAGGCACAACTGCGTCTTATCCGCGACGGTGAGGCCCAGTCCCTTGCCGAAGAAGAAAAACACCCGCGCCCTGAGGATCAGGACGATGATACTGAAGAATCTGATAATGACAACGCGACGGATGAAGCGGAGGATGAAGAATGATTGAACGTGGTAAATTCCGCTCGCTCACGTTAGTCAACTGGAACGGCTTTTTTGCGCGCACTTTTGATCTGGATGAGCTGGTCACCACCTTATCCGGCGGTAACGGTGCCGGTAAATCCACCACCATGGCGGCGTTTATTACCGCTATGATCCCGGATTTAACCCTGCTGCACTTCCGTAACACCACCGAAGCCGGGGCAACATCCGGTTCCCGTGATAAAGGTCTGCACGGTAAACTGCGTCCGGGCGTGTGCTATGCCATGCTGGATGTGGTGAACTCCCGCCATCAGCGTGTGCTGGTGGGGGTGCGTCTCCAGCAGATTGCCGGACGTGATAAAAAAGTCGATATCAAATCCTTTATGATTCAGGGATTGCCGACGCAATACTCCCCGACACAGATTGTCAGCGAACAACTGGCTGAACGTCAGGTGCGGGTACTGCCGCTGAATGACCTGAAAGCACGCCTCGAGGATATTGAAGGTGTGCAATTCAAACAGTTTAACTCGATTACGGATTACCACTCGGTTCTGTTTGAACTGGGTGTTATTCCGAAACGCCTGCGTTCTGCGGGTGACCGCAGCAAATTCTACCGCCTGATTGAGGCCTCTCTGTACGGCGGTATCTCCAGTGCCATTACCCGTTCTCTGCGTGACTATTTACTGCCGGAGAACAGCGGGGTGCGCAAAGCCTTCCAGGATATGGAAGGGGCATTGCGCGAAAACCGTATCACACTGGAAGCTATCCGCGTTACCCAGTCTGACCGCGACCTGTTCAAACACCTGATCACTGAAGCGACCGCGTATGTTTCAGCGGACTATATGCGTCACGCCAATGAGCGACGTGTGCATATCGATCAGGCGCTGAATGTGCGCCGTGAACTGCTCGGCAGCCGCAAACAGCTGATCAGCGAACAGTTCCGCCAGGTGGAAATGTCCCGCGAACTGGCAGAGCAGACAGCGTCATCGGCTGATCTGGAAACCGATTACCAGGCGGCGAGTGATCACCTGTCTCTGGTACAGACAGCGATGCGCCAGCAGGAAAAAATTGACCGCTATCAGGCAGATGTTGAAGAACTGACATTCCGTCTGGAAGAACAGACTGAAGTGGCGGAAGAAGCGGCAGAACAGCTGGCGGAATATGAAGAACGCAACCATGTTGCGGAAGAGGAAGTGGATGAGCTGAAAAGCCAGCTGGCCGATTACCAGCAGGCACTGGACGTTCAGCAGACCCGCGCCATTCAGTATCAGCAGGCATTACAGGCACTGGAACGCGCCAAAGCCGTATGTCAGCTGCCGCAGCTGGATATTGATTCACTGGATGAATGGCTGGAAACCTTCCGCGCCCGCGAAGAGCAGGCAACGGAATCCCTGTTAGGGCTTGAGCAGAAAATGAGTGTGGCACAGGCCGCACACAGTCAGTTCTCTCAGGCGTATGAGCTGGTGAAATCCGTTGTGGGTGAAGTCAGCCGCAGCGAAGCTTATCAGACTGCCCGCGAATTACTGCGTGACCTGCCGTCACAGCAGATGATGGCTGACCGCGTACAACCGCTGCGTCAGCAGTTATCAGAACTCGAACAGCGCCTGCACAGTCAGCACAATGCACAGAAATCGCTGGATGATTTCTGCAAGCGCATCGGGCAGCAGATTGAGGCGGACGGGCTGGATGACATGCTGATGACCCTTGAGGCGCAGCAGGAAAGCCTGAGTGTCAGTGTCAGTGAAAGCGGTGAGCGCCGTATGGAAATGCGTCAGCAGGCAGAACAGCTGAAGCAGCAGATCCAGTCCCTGACAATCAAAGCGCCGGCCTGGCTGGCGGCACAGGAAGCACTGACACAACTGTGTGAACAGTCACATGAAACGTTCACCAGCACCAACGATGTTACCGAATATATGCAGCAGTTGCTGGAGCGTGAGCGCGAAGTGACTGTTGAGCGTGATGAAATCGCGCTGAAAAAAGCACAGCTGGAAAAAGACATTGAGCGGCTCAGTCAGCCGAGTGGTGCGGAAGACGGCCGTATGCTGGGACTGGCGGAGCGTTTCGGCGGTATATTGCTGTCCGAAATCTATGATGACATCACCATTGATGACGCACCGTATTTCTCTGCCCTGTACGGTCCGGCACGGCATGCGATTGTGGTACCTGACCTCAGTGCAGTACGCCCGATGCTGGATGCGCTTGATGATTGCCCGGAAGATCTCTATCTGATTGAAGGGGACCCGCAATCCTTTGATGACAGTGTCTTCACCACCGAAGAGCTGGAACGTGCGGTACTGGTGCGCAGCACCGATCGCCAGTGGCGTTATTCCCGCTTCCCGTCAGTGCCGCTGTTCGGCCGTGCGGCGCGCGAAAATCAGCTGGCGGTGCTGGAACATGAACGGGATGAGCTGGCAGAACGTCTGGCAACGCTCTCCTTTGATGTCCAGAAAATGCAGCGCGCCCACCAGGCATTCAGCCGTTTCGTCGGTAAAAATATCTCTGTGGCCTTTGAGGCTGATCCGGAAGCAGAAATCCGCACACTGAATCAGCGCCGTAATGAGCTGGAGCGGGAACTGGCGCAGTTTGAGGATCAGACAGCCGTTGCCCGTCAGCAGTACGCGCAGATCAAAGAAAACCTGAGCATCCTGAACCGTCTGATCCCGAATACGGCTCTGCTGCTTGATGAAACACTGGCGGATCGTGCGGATGAGATCCGCGATGCACTGACCGATGCACAGGAGTCTGCCCGTCATATCCAGCAATACGGCACGGCACTGCGTAAGCTGGAACCGATGGTTGCCGTGCTGCAGAGTGATCCGGAGCAGCACGAAGCGCTGATCCGCGATTATGAAAACGCGAAACAGGTTCAGCAGCAGGCCCGTCAGCAGGCGTTTGCTCTGGAAGAGGTCGCACAGCGCCGTCAGCACTTTAATTACGGCGAATCTGCCGGCATGCTGACAGAAAATGCTGATCTTAATGACAAACTGCGTCAGCGTCTGGAACACGCGGAATCTGATCGTAGCCGTACACGTGAGATGCTGCGTCAGCAGCAGACCAAATGTGCGGAATTCAATCAGGTTCTGGCCTCACTGCGCAGCTCGTATGAAACCAAATCGGACATGCTGCGCGAACTTGAGCGCGAAATGAGCGAGATTGGTGTTCAGGCGGATGCCAATGCGGAAGAGCGTGCCCGTGTGCGCCGTGATGAACTGTACAACCAGGTCAGCCATAACCGCGCCCGTATCAATCAGCTGGAGAAACAGCTGGGGATCGGCGAGTCGGAAATGGATAACCTGCAAAAACGTCTGCGCAAAGCAGAGCGTGATTACCAGCAGATCCGCGGGCAGGTCGTGACCGCCAAAGCGGGCTGGTGTGCGGTGATGCGGATGGTGAAAGAGAGTGGTGTTGAGCGCCGCCTTCACCGCCGTGAACTGGCTTATGAAGATGCGGACACACTGCGTTCCATGTCGGATAAAGCCCTCGGGGCGCTGCGTCAGGCGGTGGCGGATAACGAACATCTGCGTGATGCACTGCGTCTGTCCGAAGATCCGAAGCGTCCGGAACGCAAAGTACAGTTCTTTATCGAAGTGTACCGCCATCTGCGCGAACGTATCCGCCAGGATATTATCAAAACCGATGATCCGATCGATGCCATTGAACAGATGGAAATCGAGCTGGCGCGCCTGACCGATGAACTGACCGCCCGTGAACAGAAACTGGCGATCAGCTCGAAAAGTGTGGCCAATATCATCCGCAAAACGATTCAGCGCGAACAGAACCGTATCCGCATGCTTAACCAGGGCCTGCAGGCCGTGGCATTCGGTCAGGTCAAAGGAGTGCGCCTGAATGTGAATATCCGTGAAAGCCACGCGATACTGCTGGATGTGCTCTCCGAAGAGCACGAGCAGCATCAGGATCTGTTTGCCAGCCAGCGTCTGACCTTCTCCGAAGCGATGGCGAAACTCTATCAGCGCCTGAACCCGCAGGTGGATATGGGGCAGCGTCTGCCGCAGACCATCGGTGAGGAACTGCTGGATTACCGTAACTATCTCGAGCTGGAAGTGGAAGTCAACCGTGGTTCTGACGGCTGGCTGAAAGCCGAGAGCGGGGCGTTATCCACCGGTGAGGCGATTGGTACCGGGATGTCCATTCTGGTGATGGTGGTGCAGAGTTGGGAAGAAGAATCCCGCCGCCTGCGCAGCAAAGATATTTCGCCATGCCGTCTGCTGTTCCTGGATGAAGCCGCGCGTCTGGATGCGAAATCTATCGCCACCCTGTTTGAGCTGTGCGATCGCTTACAGATGCAGCTGATTATCGCGGCACCGGAAAATATCAGTCCGGAAAAAGGCACAACCTATAAACTGGTGCGTAAAGTTTTCAACAACCAGGAACATGTGCATGTGGTGGGTCTGCGCGGCTTCGGTCAGCCGGAACCAACGCCTGCACCGGAGGCATTGTCTGAGCCGGTGACGGAAGAGGAGAATGACGGGGAAGAAGAGCAGGACTGATTTCTCTCTCCCGTTTTTTCGCTGAAGCAGATGAGCGCAGCAGTGCGCTCATCTGTTTTTATATGAGGGGTTGTCAGTTATACCGGGATCAGTGATATACAGGCAGGTCAGCGGGTTATAAAAACCACTTATTTCCCGGATAGTTGCTCAGCATGCTGTCTGCCAGAGGGCGGAGTTCATCCAGGAATGCCCGCTCTGCACTCTCCAGGGCTCTTACTCCGGCAGCCCGCTCAGCATCGATATCACCAGCCAGTCCATGCGGTTTCAGCGCCGTGTCAGACAGCATTCGGAATTCGTTATCATAATCTGATATTTTCTTTTCACAGAGTGCTTCCCAGTGTTCCGGGTTTGTACGCTTCAGCACGCTGTGTAACGGTGCCCACTGCAGTATCCACTCCCTGAACCGGAGGTTTTCGGCAATTTTCACCCGGATTCCGGCGTCCCGCAGGTCTGACTCTGTAATATATGAAACCTCAAAGAACCGCATTTCTGCCGTTACACTGCTCAGTTCAAGCTGTTCTTTCAGTTTATTCTGGTAACTCAGATAAACTTCTATTTCATCAACTTCACGCAGTGTACGGACCTTATTGCGGGCAATCAGCTCCAGCTTCTCCAGCCGAAACATTTCACGCCCTGCGGATACCAGTTCAGAGAGATTGTTATCGTATTTTCCTTTTTCTGCATCGTGGATCCGCACCACGTTCTTCATCCGGTTCAGCGCAAGTGTGACCCGGTCCTCACAGCTTGATGTTGCCCCGGTTGCCATGGCAAAAGTTTTTACTCTCAGTGCATCATCTTCAGCCAGTTGCGTCAGCCAGGAGGCTATCTGAGCTTTAAAACCAGGGTCTTTTCTGAAGTTCTCCGTCTTCTTCAGCCTGTCCGGGAAGGTACTGAATGCGTCAGCATTATCTTCCTGTCTGAAGGACTGCCATCTGTCCGCAGGTACTGGTTCATCCGCCAAGAGCCTTACGGGATGCGGGCGAATAGGCCAGATCACGGATTATAGTCTCCAGGAACTGGCGCGTGTGCGCTGAAAGAGGATTACCGGATACATCTACCTGTGTAGCCCGGAACAGGCCGGCGATACCAGGCAGGGTGGTCAGCTGGTTATTTACGACATACAAGCGCAGCAGCCCTGCCGGGAGCCTCTTCTGCCGGTGCGGCATTTTCCCACGCAGACCAGATCGCTTCATAATCCTGTGTAGTCTGAGGTACTGCTGTGGTGGTGAGATGGTGAGTTTCACCGCCCTCCTGACACCTCACGGTATAGTTCCCGGTCTCCTTATCAACGGTGACTGACAGCATCTCATCACCGTTTTCGTCCAGAATACAGGCGTGATTTTCCCCGTCCCGGCCGACCTGAACTCTTTCCTTAAATCCGCCATACGTGAGTGTTTTGAGTTGTTCAAATTTTTCGGTCACCGTCTCCCATTCTGTTCCGCCCTGCGGATGACAAATCTGCCGGATGAGCGCCTGCGCTTCCGGCTTGCTCGCTGAGCAGAAAAACACCTTAATTTTTTCCCACAGGCTCACCTCCGGCGGGGTATCAGAGCGGGCTATTGTGTTGATGCAGTTGTTGCTGGTTTCAGCAGGAAAACATTTGTTTCCAATTTGAAATGGCATAATAAAAACTCTCTTTAAACTGATATGCCGGGACTGCCCGGCATATCAAAGCCCGGATGGGAGTTGGTATCGTAGCTGCCTGGCATTTTATGTCACAATACGGTCATTGACTGATTAGGGCTCATTTATTATTGAAATATATCGCGGGCCCCGAATTGTCCGGGGCGCGGGTACGGGGCGCGGAGCACGGGGAGCGGGTACGGGGCGCGGAGCACTGGGAGCGGGGCGCGGGGTGGTATCCGGAGTCCGGCTCTCGCTCTCTGAGATAGGATTATCAGATATATTTATATATGCCCTCCGGGGCAGAGCGGTGATATTTTCCGGCAGGTGGGTCAGGCGGTTATGATCGCACACCAGTTTCTGCAGCCTTGCCGGCAACACCGGCAGACAGGTCAGCCAGTTATGACCGCACCACAGCTCCTGCAGCCCTGCCGGCAACGGTGGCAGACGGGTCAGGTGGTTATTCTTGCACCCCAGCTCCTGCAGCCCTGCCGGCAACACCGGCAGACAGGTCAGCCGGTTACGACTGCACCACAGCTTCTGCAGCCCTGCCGGCAGCACCGGCAGGTGGAGCAGTTGGTTACCACTGCACAGTAGCGTCTGCAGCCCTGCCGGCAACTCCGGTAAATAGTTTAATGGAACGTCGGTAGTGTTCAGTACGATAATATCCGGCGGCAAATAATCGGGTAAGGAGGTGAGCTTAAGGTCCTCCAGTTTAAGCTCTTTGCTGTCATTATACAGGCAGTCACGCATCTTCTGTACCGCAACACCCCGGCTGAAAGCTTCTCCTGTCGGTGCAGCTTTTTCCCACGCAGCCCAGGTCGCTTCATAACCTTGTGCAGTCTGAGGTGCCGCTGTGACGGAATGGTCTGTCCAAAGCGTTTCGGATGCGTCTTCTGCAGATATTACCAATTCCTCCTCCGATACCCGGAGCGAGTTTAAATGGTTAGTTTTACTGTACTTCTGACACTTCACGGTACACTTCCCGGTATCCTTATCAAAGGTGGCTGACAGCATCTCATCACCGTTTTCGTCCAGAATACAGGCGTGGTTTTCCCCGTCCCGGCCGACCTGAATTCTTTCCTTAAATCCGCCATGCGTGAGCGTGTTGAGTTGTTCAAATTTTCCGGCCACCGTCTCCCACGTTGTTCCGTCCGGCGGATGATAAATCTGCCGGATGAGCGTCAGCGCTTCAGGTTTGTTCGTTAAGCAGAAAAGCGACTTAATTTTTTCCCACAGGCTCACCTCCGGCGGGGTATCAGAGCGGGCTATTGCGTTGATCTGGCTGTTGCTGATTTCAGCAGAAAAAAATCTGTTTCCAATTTGCAATGACATAATAAAAACTCTCCTTAAACTGATATGCTGGGAGTATCAGGCATATCAAAGTCTGAATGGGAGTTGGTATCGTAGTTGCCTGGCGCTTTATGTCACAATACGGTCATTGACTGATTAGGGCTCGCTGCTGATAATGAAGCAGCGAATTTTTTAATCAGGGTTCATTCATTATTTGCAACAAGCCCTTTTGTATCAGCGCTGTGAATCTAAAATCTCGCTGTTATTCACAATGTCCTGCGCTTTGGTATAGCTCTCAATCAGTAACTGATAGGCCGGGAAAATCTGCGTGTACGCCTGTGCCCATTCTGCCGCATCCGCACGGTTCCAGGTTTTTTGCAGTTCAGAAGCCACCGCTGCAGTATCCATCGGCACCACACCGGCCTGGACAACGCGTGCCAGGGTGATTTCCTGAGCCATCTTGGTGTAAGTACCGGAAGCATCAATCACCGCAAACACCTGATAACCTTCAGCCACGGCGCTGATCGCCGGGAATGCCATACAGACGCTGGTAATGGTACCGGCAATGATTAACTGTTTCTTACCGGACGCTTTCACCGCAGCCACAAATTCCGGGTTATCCCAGGCATTAATTTCACCTTTACGCGCAATATACTGAGCATGCGGTGCATTTTGGTGAATCTCCGGGATCAGCGGGCCATTCGGGCCCTGCGGCACAGACGCGGTGGTGATCACCGGAATATTGGCGAGCGTTGCCATTTTTGCCAGCACAGCGGCTCTGGCGCGTAATTCCGTCATCGGCATATCGCCGACAGTCTGGAACAGTCCGCTCTGATGATCGATTAACAACATCAGTGCATCATCAGGATTAATAACAGGACGCTGACCATTAAAGTTTGCCGGATTACTCATTTTAAGACCCTCACTTATGATAATTTGATGGTGATTTTTGTTTAAACAGCAGGTTTCTCAGAAACGTGCTGTTGTGCGGATTAAAATTAATTCATAAGCGAAAAGCTGAGTAGTGCGGATATTGATAAACAATGTTCTGAATTCAGAACAATCAGGCGGAAGTCCGCCGGTATAACGCGGCGGGATTCCTCACAGTGTGATCTGAATAACGTTAATATGAAACCGGAATGGTTAGATTTTCACTCCGCGTGATCGACACAGAAAATTAAGGATATACAATGCGTAAACTGACCCTTGCCCTGAGTGCACTGGCACTCGCGCTGAGCCTCAGCAGTGTGGCTGATGCCAACGTGTACATGCCGGAAAAAGTCAGTGACGGCGTGACCGCTGCTCAGCTGGCAGAACAGCATGCCATTCACTGGGTTTCGGTTGAGCAGATTGAAGAGAGCCTGAAAGGGCAGCCCCCGATGACAGTAGGCTTTGATATTGACGACACCGTCTTATTCTCAAGCCCGGGCTTTTACCGCGGTAAACTGGAATACTCCCCGGACGACTACAGTTATCTGAAAAACCCGGAATTCTGGGAAAAAATGAATAATGAGTGGGATAAATTCAGTATGCCGAAAAAATCCGGTGCGGAACTGGTTCAGATGCACCTGAAACGTGGTGATACCGTTTATTTCATCACCGGGCGCAGCAAAACCAAAACAGAAACGGTCACTCACTATGTACAGGAAGGGCTGCGTATTCCGGCGGATAAAATGAACCCGGTTATTTTTGCCGGTGATGAGGAAGGACAGAATAATAAAGTCAGCTGGATGCGTGATCACAAACTGAAAATTTATTACGGTGATGCGGATGCTGATATTGCGGCTGCACGCGAACTGAATATCCGGGGTATCCGCGTATTACGCGCCTCGAACTCCTCGTATCAGCCGCTGCCGAAAGCCGGTCAGTTCGGTGAGGAAGTGGTGATTAATTCCGAATATTAATGATGATCTGTCAATCATATAAAAACTCCGCGGCATAGCGGAGTTTTTTGTATGTATTAGATGTATTTCATAACAGGAAATACCGGTATTTTCGCAATTAATGCGGCGTATTCATCTTAAAAAGATGTATTTACGCCTTTTTTCTGCAATATTTTTGTTATCCTATTTTCAATTATTCTCTGGCAGGTAAAATCAGCAGGGAAGTCATTTAAACGAAGTATTTACTATACTGACCATAAGCATTAACAATTGGCCGGAACAGACATAATAAAAAATAAGAGAGGGATGTTATGGTGACGGGAGTTAAAAAAGTTGTTCCCATTTCCGCCATGATAGGAACACTGTTACTGACGCCTGTTTCGTGGGCCTCAACAGCACCGGTAACGCATCTGACCGAAGCAGATGCCAAAGTGGAAAATCTGAAAACATTTTCACAATCACCTGAAAATACAGAAACGCAGCCCGCAGAGCCGGTGCCCGGTGTGACTGCACTGCCCCTGAACGATGTCGCTGACCGTATCCGCCGTGAAGTCCCGGCGGCAACCCCATTACTGTATACTGATACACTGACAAACATTTATGCGGAACATCAGCTGAAACCGCTGTGGACCGATGAAAAAGCCCGCCTGTCTCTGGAAAATCAGCTGGCGGAAGCCGCACTTGCCGGATTCCAGCCGCAGTTTTCGGCCTGGCTGAATGCTCTGGCACAACCGGATCTGTCTCCGCTGGCACGGGATATGATTTTAACGGATGCGGCACTGGGTTATCTCTATTACCTCGATAACGTGAGCAGTAAAGGCGATAAATGGCTGTACGGTGCCCGTCCGTTCACGTTTGCGACGGTCAGTGCCCCGTCACTGGTACGGCTGAATACAGCGGTACATAACGGCACACTGGCGGTATTTACAGACGCACTGTTACCGGCGAATAAGATGTATCAGCCGATGCGCAAAGCGATGCTGACAGAGCTGGCGGATACCGCGCCGTGGCCGGAAATGGTGATTAACCGCGCATTACGTCCGGGGGAAAGTCATGAATCCGTCGGGGCACTGCGTGAGATCCTGCACCGCTTTAATCTGATCTCTGCCAATGACATGATGAGCGCCGGTGCCGCTTACGATAAAACGCTGGTGGCGGCGGTTAAACAGTTTCAGCTGCAGCATGGCCTGGAAGCCGATGGTATCATCGGTAAACAGACCCGTGAGTGGCTGAATAAGACACCACAGATGCGGGCTGCCATTATGGCGGTGAATATTCAGCGCCTGCGTATTACGCCGGACAATGAGCCGACCGCTATTCTGGTTAATATTCCGGATTTTTCCCTGTATTTCTATGTGGATAATAATCTGATCCTGGAATCCAGAACCATTGTCGGCCGCGCTGAGCGTAAAACACCGATTATGTCCAGCGCCCTGAATAATGTGGTGATTAATCCGCCGTGGACGGTTCCGCCGACCATGAGCCGTCAGGATGTTGTGCCGCGCGGCAGGGCTGATCCAAGTTACTTCAGCAGTCGTGGTTACACCATCTATAACGGCTGGAGTAACAACGCCTCTGTGGTTGATCCGTACAGCATTGACTGGAGCGTTATCACGCCGTCAAACTTCCCGTACCGGATAACCCAGGCACCGGGCCCGTCCAACTCACTGGGACGTTATAAATTCAATATGCCGAACTCAGAGGCGATTTATCTGCACGATACCCCGAACCACAGCCTGTTTAATAAAAACATGCGGGCTATCAGTTCCGGCTGTGTGCGGGTGAACAAAGCCAAAGATCTCGCGGCGATACTCCTTGGTGATGCGGGCTGGAACGAAACCCGTGTGGATGGAGCACTGAAAGCGGGCAGTACCCGTTATGTCTCTATCCCGAACCGTATTCCGGTTTATCTCTATTATCAGACTGCCTGGGTAAATGCGGAGAATATCCCGCAATATCGCGCGGATATTTACCGTTACGATGACAGCAGCCTGAAAGGTATTGATAAATTAACGGATATCACGCCTTTCCTGATAAAAAGCTGATCGTATGAAGCCGTTTATTTATTAAGAATAAACGGCTTTTTTTGTTGAAATATAATTAACCGGAAAACCATGCCGGGATAAAAATAATGGACGGCACAATATTATATCCGGTCAGTCCGTTAATTAACTAAAAGTGATTAAATTTGCCGTATTGCAGTGCGCGGCAAAAGCTCAGCGGATGCGGCATCGGACCCTCTGTACACCGGATGTTCACGAAAATGTCGGCGGAGTTTACTTTCTGCGTAAAAATGTGTTTTTTTATTTGACTCCGGGGGATTGAATCGGTAAAAAATAGACGGTCAGTTTTGTTTATTGCTGTTTTCTTCATATTGACGTTAATATTGAAATAACCTGACAAAAATTTACAGAAATAGACAAAACCGATCCGCTGCGGGTCTGAACGGTGAACACTATTATCGCTGTCCGGCCATGTAATATTTAATCAGATAAAGAGTGATTACCGTCAATGGATATAATTGATAATAACCGCCGTAAATGGCTGGGTTTTGGTGCGGCGGCGCTGGGGTTGGCTTTATTACCGAATCACGCATTTGCGTCCCTGACCACACCCCGGCCGAAAATTTTGCGGTTTGAAAACCTCAATACCGGTGAATTTTTAAAAGCAGAATTTTTTGACGGTAAACGTTATAACCGCTCTGAACTGGCCCGCCTGAACAAGCTGTTCCGAGACCACCGCAGTAATAAAGTTAAAACGATTGACCCGCATCTGTTTGATCAAATGTATCTGTTACAGGTGATGATGAACATCAATAAACCAATCCAGCTGGTATCCGGTTACCGCTCACTGGTCACCAACAATGAACTGCGCAGAACCACCTCCGGTGTGGCAAAGAAAAGTTATCACACCCGTGGTCAGGCAATGGATTTCCGTATTCCGGGCATCCAGTTAAGTCAGGTGCGCAAAGCTGCTCTGAAAATGCGGGCGGGTGGCGTGGGCTATTATCCGTCCAGTAATTTCGTTCATATGGATACAGGACCGGTCAGAACGTGGTAATCTGTTGTTATTACCCGCTTTAACCGGAGTTTTGTGTCATGCAATATCATATTATTCCTGTCACCGGCTTTATGCAGAACTGCACCCTGATCTGGTGTGATGAAACAAAAGCCGCTGCCATTGTCGATCCCGGCGGTGAAGCACCGCGTCTTATCCGTGAAATTGAACAACGCGGCCTGAAACTGGAAAAAATCCTTCTGACTCACGGTCACTTTGACCATGTCGGCGCAACCGCTGACGTGGCAGAGTACTTTAATGTGCCGATCGTCGGCCCGCAAAAGGAAGATGCATTCTGGATTGACGGACTGACTCAGCAGAGCCAGATGTTTGGTGTGGAGCCGTGTCGTGCATTTACCCCGGATCAGTGGCTGGAAGAGGGCGACAAGGTCACCGTCGGCAATCTTGAGCTGGATGTGCTGCATTGCCCCGGCCATACACCGGGTCATGTTATTTTTGTGGATAAGCAGGACAAACTGATTTCAATGGGTGATGTGCTGTTCAGAGGGGGCGTCGGCCGCAGTGATTTCCCGCGCGGTAATCATCAGGATCTGATCCGTTCAATTAAAGAAAAAGTGCTGCCGCTGGGGGATGAGTACCGTTTTATCCCGGGCCATGGCCCGATGTCCACACTCGGGGAAGAGCGCCGCACCAATCCGTTCTTACAGGATGAGCAGCCGGTCTGGTAAGCAATATTCTTGCAGAAATAAAAATGCCTGACACCGTCAGGCATTTTTTATGGCTAAAACGACATTACAGCACCGCGACAATGGCTTCGCACAGCGGAACCATATTTTCCAGGGTCAGACCGGCAACGTTAATACGACCGGAGCTGACAGCATATACTGCATAGTCATCACGCAGACGCGCAACCTGTTCTTTGGTCAGGCCACTGAAAGAGAACATGCCGTTCTGGCGGATAATAAAGCTGAAGTCCTGCTTCGCGCCTTTTTCCTGCAGGGTGTTCACAAAGAGCTGACGCATACGTTTGATACGCTCACGCATGGTGGTCAGTTCCTGAATCCACTCTTCTTTCAGTTCCGGATCAGACAATACTGTCGTTACCACCGCACCACCGTGTGACGGCGGGTTAGAGTAGTTAGTACGGATCACGATCTTGATCTGGCTGAACGCGCGATCGGCAGTGTCCGGATCAGCGGCAACCAGAGTACAGGCACCGACACGTTCGTTGTACATGCCGAAGTTTTTAGAATAAGAACTGGCAACCAGCATCTCAGGATGGGATTTTGCAAAAATACGCAGCCCCTGAGCATCTTCATCCAGACCGGCCGCAAAGCCCTGATAAGCGAAGTCGAAGACCGGCAGCAGACCTTTTTCTTTTACCAGAACAGATAACTGTGCCCATTGTTCAGCTGTCGGGTCAATACCGGTCGGGTTATGGCAGCAGCCGTGCAGCAGGATCACATCACCGGCTTGTGCCGCTTCCAGGCTTGCCAGCATGCCATTGAAATCCAGGGCATGATTTTCGGCATCATAGTAATTGTACGTGCAGATTTCCAGACCGGCACCGGCAAAGATACCGTTATGGTTAGGCCAGGTCGGGTTGCTGATCCAGACACGTTTTGCGCTGGTTTGTTTAGCAATAAAATCAGCCGCGATACGCAGCGCACCGGTGCCGCCCGGTGCCTGTGCGGTACGGGCACGTTTGGCGGTGATGATATCGCTGTTATCACCGAACAGCAGTGCCTGAGTCACTGTCCCGAACTCAGGGATCCCGGTGATTGGCAGGTAGTTTTTCGTGGTTTCATTATCCAGCAGATACTTTTCCGCTTTTTTAACGCAGCTCAGTACCGGTGTTTTACCGGTTTCATCTTTGTAAACACCAATACCTAAATTGATTTTGTTTTCACGGGGGTCCTGACGGAAACTGTCAGCCAGACCTAAGATCGGGTCGGCAGGCGCGGCAGTAATATTCTCAAACATAGTTGTTGATCCCAATAGTATCTGATAATGCGGATAAGAGGACAGTCACAAGGTTATCAGGTTAACTCCCTGTAAATCATTTGCCAACTGTTTACAGAAAAAAGACGAAGATCTTGTGAAGTGGGTGACGTCTTGTTGAGGTTTGTATGAAAATACATCACAAAACGGGTTATATATCCAACGTCATTTAAGTTACAGGAAGGCGGCAAAGGAAGACAGATGGGGAGCATACATTAGTATGTGACCCGGCTGGCTGAGTGCAGCCAACGAACCTGTAGTTTGAATGAATAAGGATATACAGATAACAAAAAACCCACGGCAAGCCGTGGGTTTTGTATTCATATTCAGCGTAAACGCTAAATCAGAACTGGTAGGTCAGACCTAAACCAACAACGTCACCGGTGTTGATGTGTGAACCACGGGTGAAGTCGTCGTTGTCCAGCAGGTTGATTTTATAATCAATGACTGCAGACATGTTTTTGTTGAAGTAGTAGTAAGCACCCAGGTCGATGTATTTAACCAGGTCTTCGCTGCCTTTAGTACCGTTGTTCAGGTCTTTACCTTTAGACTGCAGGTAAGCGATGGATGGACGCAGACCGAAGTCGAACTGGTACTGAGCGACTAATTCAACGTTCTGAGTTTTGTTAGCGATGAAATCAGCACCAGTTAAATCATTTTTACCGTACTTAGTCATGTTACGGGTTTCACCGTACAGAGCGGCCAGGTACAGGTTGTTAGCGTCGTATTTAGCACCAACGTTCCATGCTTCAGCACGTTTACCATCAGCACCGCCCAGACCATTCTGCTGAGCAATAGTACGTGCAGAGTTAGAGTAACCAGCACCCAGAGTCACACCCCAGCCCAGGTCATAAGCGGTAGAGAAACCGTAACCGTCACCATTGGCTTTAACGCCTTCACGACCAGAAATTGAGTTTTCGTCGTTAGCACCCTGATACTGCAGAGCGAAGTTCAGGCCATCAACGTAACCGAACATATCAGTGTTACGATAGGTCAGCAGGTTAGCTGCACGACCAGTCATGTAGATATCGGTCTGAGCCATGGTGTCGCCACCGAACAGTGGCAGAACGTCGGTCCATGCTGCAGTGTCATATACCACACCGTAGTTACGGCCGTAGTCGATTGAACCGAATTCAGCGAATTTGAAACCAGCGTAGGCTAAACGTACTTTATTAGCGTTGTCGCCTTCAACGTTGTTGGTTTTGATTTCGTTCTCGAAACGACCGAAACCGGTCAGCTGGTCAGTGATCTGAGTTTCACCTTTGATGCCGAAACGAACGCGTGAATCGTCGCCATCTTCTTTGTCGCCGTTGTCATCAGACTTAGCGAACATGTGACGAACGTCAACTTTACCGTACAGGTCTACTTTGTTGCCGTCTTTGTTGTAGATTTCAGCTGCGTTTGCTGCACCAGCAACTAACAGAGCCGGGATAACCACTGCAAGAATATTGCGTTTCATTATTATTACCCTCATTGGTGTTATTCGGACACCTGCCACTGCCAGAAATAGTTCTGAAAAAAATTTGGAACTATTTATGAGAGTTTAGTGTCGTCTGTGTCGGCGACCAGTGTTCCATTGGTAAAATATTTTATCTACCCTGAAAGTGCTACAAAAACGAAGAATCTGTAACAAATGGAAAAAAAGTATTTCAAAATGTAAATAATTGGGAACTTTTTGAACAGCAAGATCACCAGACATAAAAAAAGCCGACCTGAAGGCCGGCTTTTTACATTCAATATTTTTGATGAAAATCAGAATGTGGCGCTGCGCGGGGTACGCGGGAACGGGATGGTTTCACGGATATTTGAGACACCCGTCACATATGAGACCAAACGTTCAAAACCCAGACCAAAACCGGCATGCGGTACAGTGCCGTAGCGGCGCAGATCACGGTACCACCAGTAATCTTCTTTATTCATACCCAGTTCATCAAAGCGGGCATCGAGTTTGTCCAGACGCTCTTCACGCTGGGAACCCCCGATAATTTCACCGATCCCCGGTGCCAGCACGTCCATCGCTGCCACGGTTTTGCCATCTTCGTTTTCACGCATATAGAAGGCTTTGATGGCTTTCGGGTAGTTTTTAACGACAACCGGAGCTTTGAAGTGTTCTTCCGCCAGGTAACGCTCGTGCTCAGAGGACATATCCACGCCCCAGTACACCTCGTTTTCAAAGGTTTTGCCGCAGTTTTCCAGGATGTTGATCGCATCGGTGTAATCAACCTGTGCGAAATCGGAAGTGACAAAACGCTCCAGACGTTCGATGGCTTCTTTATTAATACGCTCAGCAAAGAATTCGAGATCGTCACGGCGCTCTTCCAGAACCGCTTTGAAGACATATTTCAGCATGGCTTCAGCCAGACCGGCGACATCATCCAGGTTGGCAAACGCCACTTCCGGCTCGACCATCCAGAATTCCGCCAGGTGACGGCTGGTGTTGGAGTTTTCCGCACGGAATGTCGGCCCGAAGGTGTAGATTTTGCTCAGCGCAGAGGCATAAGCTTCACCGTTCAGCTGACCGGAGACGGTCAGGAAGGCTTCCCGGCCGAAAAAGTCTTCGCTGAAATCCACTTCGCCTTTGTCGTTACGCGGCAGGTTGTGGAAATCCAGCGTAGAGACGCGGAACATTTCACCGGCACCTTCGGTATCAGAGGTGGTGATCAGCGGGGTGGATACCCAGAAGAAACCCTGCTCATCAAAGAAACGGTGTAATGCCTGGGATAAGGTATGACGGACACGGGCAACTGCGCCAATCAGGTTAGTGCGCGGACGCAGGTGTGCCACTTCACGCAGATACTCAACAGAGTGACGTTTTGCTGCCATCGGGTAGGTATCCGGATCATCAACCATACCAACCACACGAACCTGTGAGGCATGGATTTCAAAGCTTTGTCCCTGACCCGGGGAAGCAACCACTTTCCCGGTGACTTCGACAGAACAGCCCGCCGTTAAATGAAGCACTTCATCATTATAATTAGGTAAATTACTTTCGATGACGGCCTGTACCGGATTAAAGCAGGAACCGTCGTAGACGGCGAGGAATGAGATCCCGGCTTTTGAATCTCTCCTTGTACGGACCCAACCCTGTACCGTGACTTCGCTGTCAACAGGTACACGGCCTTGCAGTACATCGACCACAGGCGCTATGCTCATAGTGGAAACTCTCTCTTCTTATATATAGGTCTGTTACACGCGTTACCCGCCATCCTCTGAGATGTGAGTAACAGAATAGTCATCAGTTGCCGTCAAACGGGCAATCTCACTATGTTACTTGCTCACTCTCAGGAAACAAGCAGAAATTGGGGATTAACCGCCCGAAAAACAGAAAAAATAACCGTCTTTTTCTGTTCTCCGGGGGATGGCGTATAAAAGGCGGGATCAGCAGGCGCGCTGAACGTGGGGAATATCAAATGCGCGGCGCAGTTTATCGACAAATTCATCATCTTCACAGATGGTTTTGCCGGGGCTGTCAGAGAGCTTGGCGACCGGTTTGCCGTTGCATTCCACCAGCTTGATAACAATATTGAGTGGCTCAACATCCGGGATATTGCAGGTCAGGCGGGTACCGATACCAAACACCAGGTTTATCCGGTCACAGAAATGGGCATAAAGCGCGAGGGCTTTGCGGAAATCCAGGTTGTCTGAAAAGACCAGGGTTTTGCTCATCGGGTCGATACCCAGCTTTTCATAGTGAGTAATCGCTTTTTCGCCCCATTCCACCGGATCCCCGGAATCGTGGCGCAGACCCTGGTAGGCGCGGGCAAACGGGGCATCGAAATCGCGCAGGAAAGCATCCATGGTGATGCAGTCTGTTAAGGCGACACCCAGCTGATCCGGATATTCATCAAGCCAGGTCTGGAGAGCGGCGCGCTGGCTGTTGGCCAGTTCTGCGCTGATTTGCTGATGTGCCTGGAACCATTCATGTGCCTGGGTGCCGACCGGCTCCAGATCGAGTTCTTCCGCCAGCAGGTAATTGCTGGTGCCGACCAGATACGGGAAATGCTGTTTCAGTTCTGTGACAATGGCTTTCTGAACATCAAAAGAGAAACGGCGGCGGGTGCCGAAATCCATCAGTTTAAAGCGGCTGAGGTCAATTCCGGCCTGCTCTGCATCCTGATAAAAACGCGCTACCAGCTCACGCAGACGGATAACGGCATCTTCCGGCGTGACCTGCGGTGATTCATGACGGTGAACGAGTTCACTGATCAGCGCCAGCAGCGGCACTTCCCACAGGATAACGTCCACCCACGGACCGCGGATACGGATGGCAAGCTGACCGTTGCTGTCACAGCGGATATTGACCTGTGACGGATCAAAACGGAACTGACGGAACCAGGCGAGGTAGTCCGCCGAAAAGAACGGCAGGCGGGCCAGATAGTTGTACTCGTCATCACTGACTGACAGCTCTGACATCAATGCCACCCGGCGGCGCAGTTCATCTGCGTACAGCCCCAGCCGTTTGCTGCTCCGGCAGCGGAATTCCGCGACCACCGGAATTGAGCGGTAATGATGGAACACTGCCTGCTGCATGTGCAGCTTATACGCATCGGTATCCAGCAGTGATGTGATAATCGGGGTTGCTTCTGAATTCATGGCGCTTTCAGCATCCTCACGGAGCAATCAACCTAAACAGGTTATAGCTTACTATTGTCTGCGTATAGTAACACGTTATTTTCCCTGTGCGTGATGTTCAGCGTGCAATCACATTATTTGTTAACATTTTATTCATATCTGATGCGGCACCGCACCGTCAGGAAATCAGGGCGTATCACAAACTGCTAAAATTTCGTTTACCACGGCGCCTGAATTATGAGAGCCTAAGAACAGCGTAATT
Source organism: Pyrrhopyge papius papius (assembly GCA_018239585.1). Taxonomy (NCBI): domain Eukaryota; kingdom Metazoa; phylum Arthropoda; class Insecta; order Lepidoptera; family Hesperiidae; genus Pyrrhopyge; species Pyrrhopyge papius. The sequence continues at coordinate 31,964 of DVQE01000007.1, read as the reverse complement.
GTAATCATTTAATAAAACAGTGAAGAGAAAATCATGACACAACAGCGGCAGGCGAAGTATCGTCAGGACTATCGGGCTCCTGACTATACCATTACCCATATTGATCTCGATTTTGCGCTCGACCCGCAGACGACAGTGGTGACTGCCGTCAGTCAGGTGAAGCGCCTGAATGACAACGCCTCTGAGCTGGTACTTGCCGGTGAGGGGCTGACGCTGAAGCAACTGACCATTGATGGCAACGTCTGGTCAGATTACCGTGAAGAATCCGGTTCGCTGCACATTCAGAATGTACCTGAACAATTCACCCTGCAAATTATTAATGAAATCAGCCCGGCGGAAAATACCGCACTTGAAGGGCTGTATGTGTCCGGTGATGCACTCTGCACACAGTGTGAGGCGGAAGGCTTCCGTCATATCACGTATTACCTTGATCGCCCGGATGTGCTGGCGCGTTACACCACCCGGATCACGGCGGACAAAGCCCGTTATCCGTATCTGTTATCCAACGGTAACCGGATTGATGCCGGGGAATCCGGGGATAAACACTGGGTGAAATGGGAAGATCCGTTCCCGAAACCAAGTTACCTGTTTGCGCTGGTGGCCGGTGATTTTGATGTACTGCGTGATACTTTCACCACCCGCAGCGGTCGTGATGTGGCGCTGGAACTGTTTGTCGACAAAGGCAACCTCGACCGTGCCGGCTGGGCGATGACCTCCCTGAAAAATGCCATGAAATGGGATGAAGAGCGCTTTGGTTTCGAATATGACCTCGACATCTATATGATTGTGGCTGTCGATTTCTTCAATATGGGCGCGATGGAGAATAAAGGACTGAACGTCTTTAACTCCAAATATGTGCTGGCGAAGAATGAAACGGCGACAGACAAAGATTATCTCGGCATTGAATCCGTTATCGGTCATGAATATTTCCATAACTGGACCGGTAACCGCATCACCTGCCGTGACTGGTTCCAGCTCAGCCTGAAAGAAGGGCTGACCGTTTTCCGTGACCAGGAATTCAGCTCCGACCTCGGCTCCCGCCCGGTCAACCGTATCAATAATGTCCGCGTGATGCGTGCCGCTCAGTTTGCCGAGGATGCCGGTCCGATGGCGCACCCGATCCGTCCGGACAAAGTCATTGAAATGAATAACTTCTATACGCTGACCGTGTATGAGAAGGGCTCTGAAGTGATCCGCATGATCCACACGCTGCTCGGCGAAGAGCAGTTTCAGGCGGGGATGCAGCTTTATGTTCACCGCCATGACGGCAGCGCCGCGACCTGTGATGATTTTGTGCAGGCGATGGAAGATGCGTCGAATGTTGATCTCACCCTGTTCCGCCGCTGGTACAGTCAGTCCGGTACGCCGCTGGTGACCGTACGTGACAGTTATGATGCGGATAAGAAACAGTATCAGCTGCATGTGACCCAGATGACCCCGCCGACCCCGGATCAGCAGGACAAACAGCCGCTGCACATTCCGTTTGATATCGAACTGTACGGCAGTAACGGCGACGTGCTTCCGCTGCGCCATGAAGGGGAGCCGGTTCATTCAGTACTGAATATTACCCGTGATGAACAGACCTTCGTCTTTGATGATGTCAGTGAAAAGCCGGTACCGTCACTGTTCCGTGAATTTTCCGCGCCGGTGAAAGTGGATTATCCGTATACCGATGCACAGCTGGCATTCCTGATGCAGCACGCCCGCAATGAATTTGCCCGCTGGGATGCCGCGCAGTCTCTGCTGGCATTACATATAAAGGAAAACATCCGCCGTTATCAGGCTGGTGAAGATTTACAATTACCGGAAGGGGTAACCGATGCTTTCCGTGCGGTGCTGCTTGATGAGCAGATCGATCCGGCACTGGCGGCCCAGATTCTGACCCTGCCGTCAGAAACCGAAGTTGCGGAATGGTTCCCGGTGGTGGATCCGGATGCGATCAATGCGGTAATGACCTTTATTGCCGGGACATTTGCCCGTGAACTGGCAGATGAGTTGTATGCGGTGTATGTCAGCATGAAAACCGGGGCATACCAAATCGATCATGCGGATATTGCAAAACGCGATCTGCGCAATGTCTGTCTGGGCTATCTGGCGCTGGATGAGAACAAAGCACAGGCAGATAAGCGTGTGTCGCAGCAGTATGCACAGGCCGACAATATGACCGATTCCCTGGCGGCGCTGACGGCGGCGGTGAAAGCTGCGCTGCCGTGCCGCGATAACCTGCTGACGGATTACGATAACAAATGGCATCAGGATGGTCTGGTGATGGACAAGTGGTTTATGCTTCAGGCCACCCGTCCGGATGCGGATGTACTGGATAATGTGAAATCACTGCTCGCCCACCGCTCTTTCACCATGGCGAACCCGAACCGGGTGCGCTCACTGGTCGGCGCGTTTGTGATGAATAACCCTAAAGCGTTTCATGATAAGTCCGGTAAAGGCTATGAATTCCTGGCGGAGATCCTCTGTGATCTGAACAGCCGTAACCCGCAGGTCGCGTCACGTCTGATTGAGCCGCTGATCCGCCTGAAACGGTATGACGACAGCCGTCAGAGCAAAATGCGTGACGCATTGCTGCGCCTGAAAGGGCTGGATAATCTGTCCGGTGATCTGTTTGAGAAAATCACCAAAGCACTGGGTGAGAACTGATCATTTTTTTGCGGATAAAGGAGCGATAGCGGGCAGAAAAGCGAAAAGCATGCGCGTCATGGATGACGCGCCTGAGCGTACAGGGATGTATTTACAGCGACTTTTCGTTTTTGCCCGCTGTCAGCGACTTCTCTGAAGCTGATACAGACCAAACACCTCTCCGGAGGTGTTTTTTTTTGTACTGCAATATATTGCCACAGTAACAGGGCGTTATTTTTTACCGGATACGGTAAACTCAGGCCAATGACGACCTGTATATAAAAGAAAGGATTTCGTGATGAGAAATGAAATAAACCGGTGCAGTCGCTGGTTACAGGGGATGTTTTCCCTGTTTTTACTGTTTTTTGCTGTGACGGCATTTGCTCAGACGGAGACATTTCCCCGTATGCAGGGGGCGGTGACTGATACCGCCGGATTACTGACCGATGCTGAGCGCAGCAGTATTGAGCAGAAACTGAATACATTGCGGGCCCGGACCGGCGCACAGATTGCGGTACTGACCGTGAAAACGACCGGAACGCGTGATATTGAAAGTTATGCGGAAAAAGTCTTTAACAAATGGCGGCTGGGGCGTATCAGTATCGATGATGGTATTTTGCTGCTGGTGGCGGTGGATGACCGCGCGATGCGGATTGAGGTCGGGTACGGGCTGGAAGGGGCGGTCAGTGATGCGGCGGCAAACCGTATCCTTAATGATTATTTCATTCCGAATTTTAAAATGGGGAATTATGCCGGTGGTATTAATGATACCGTTGATGCTCTGATTGCCACAGTCCGTAATGAACCGCTGCCGCCGGTCACCACGCCGGCATTTTTTATCGCCAAACAGGCAGAGCCCGTTGGCTGGATCGATATTATCCTCGGTGTGGTACTGGCGGCGAGTGCGTATCTGTGGATGGCTTTCCTGTATGGCATGGTGAAGCGTTTTAAACTGAAAGCCGTGATCCCGATCGCCATTATTCTTTATCTGACCTGGTACGCCGGGGGCTTTAATAACCCGGCCGGAAACGGTATCCATTTCGGGGAAGATTTTCTCTGTGAGGAATTACCGCGCTGGAGTCAGTTCCTGTTCCTGAAAATTCTGCCGTTTTGGCTGGTTATCGTCCTCACTTTCACGATGTTTATCGCAGTCGTTTTCCTGTTTCTGCTCTGCCTGGGCGGGGCAATCTGGCTGATCGGAAAAGTGGTGAAAACACCGAAAATGCGTATGGCCATCGGTTTCGGTGCTTTCGGTACACTTTTCGGGTTTATTTTCGGTTTGTCGTTCGGCGGAAGCCTGATTTTTGCGCTGCTGTGCGGGGGCGGATTAGGTCTGTTTATGGGCATCGGCAACTATCTCGGCATTGTTAAATCCGGTGGTGGTGGTGGTGGTCGTGGTGGTCGCGGCGGGGGAAGCAGCGGCGGCGGTTACAGCGGCGGCAGCCGGAGCAGCAGCCGATCCTCATCCGGCGGCGGCGGACGCAGCGGGGGCGGCGGAGCATCCGGCCGCTGGTAATCTGACAGTATATGGCGCACAAAAAGTGTGCGTCATATACGGCGTAAAAAAGCCGTGCAGAACGGACGCATTTCACCTATTATAGCCGCCTGAGATAGGCTCTCGCTGTTTCAGCTATGATTCACGACCTATTTTGTTACAGAGAAATTGCCCGGTACGGCGTGTTGTACCGAAAACACATATCTATAGCAAAAGGTATTTAAGATGTATTATCCGCTAGTCAGGAAGGCTCTGTTCCGCCTTGATCCGGAACGTGCCCATGAATTCACCTTTCACCAGCTTAAACGTCTTTCCCGCTCTCCTTTCCGTTTTCTTATTCAGCAGCATGTCGCTACCAAACCCGTTCAGTGCATGGGACTCTCTTTTAAAAACCCGCTCGGATTAGCCGCCGGTCTTGATAAGGACGGTGAATGTATTGACGCGTTTGACGCCATGGGTTTTGGTTTTGTTGAGGTCGGTACGGTCACCCCGAAACCACAGCCGGGAAATGATAAGCCACGTCTGTTTCGTATTGTCGAGGCAGAAGGGTTAATTAACCGGATGGGATTTAATAATCTCGGGGTGGATAACCTGGTTGAAAATATTAAACAGGCTCGTTTCGGTGGTATTCTGGGCATTAATATCGGCAAAAATAAAGATACGCCGGTTGAGCAGGGGAAAGACGACTATCTGATTTGTATGGATAAAGTGTATACCCATGCCGGATATATCGCTGTTAATATATCCTCACCGAATACCCCGGGATTACGGACACTGCAATACGGCGATATGCTGGATGACCTGCTGTCAGCAATAAAAATAAAGCAGCAGGAACTGCATCAGAAACACGGAAAATATGTCCCTGTCGCGGTGAAAATTGCCCCGGATTTAACAGAGGAAGAATTAATTCAGGTCGCTGACAGCCTGATTCGCCATAATATTGATGGTGTGATTGCCACCAATACCACATTAGACCGCTCATTAGTACAGGGATTAAATCACTGCAATGAAACCGGCGGATTAAGTGGCCGTCCGGTGCAGAGTAAGAGCACGGAAATTATCCGTTTATTATCGAAAGAGCTGAACGGAAAATTACCGATCATCGGTGTCGGCGGAATAGATTCCCTCGTTGCCGCCCGGGAAAAAATGGAAGCAGGTGCATCATTGATCCAAATCTATTCAGGATTTATCTACCACGGGCCAAAATTAATAAAAAATATTGTAAATAGCCTGTAATTTTCACTATTATTCCTGTCAGGGGGTTTATTTTTCCCCCTGTTTCTTCTATATTTTCAGATGTTGCCTGAAAAATTATGACTGGCAGGCAATGCACGTTAAAGTAAACAATCACTTTTAATTATTTTATTTAATGTGTAGTAAAAATATAAATCGCTAATCAGGTATTAGCCGGGAATGTGATCAGATGAAAATAAAACCTGACGATCAATGGCAGTGGTATTACGATGATACGCATGAGCGTATTATGCTGGATCTTGCCAACGGAATGGTATTCCGCTCCCATTTTGCACCACGCCTGCTGGCACCGTATGCACGGTGTCACAGCCCGTTTTCTGTTGATGATGCCGCGTTATTTTTTATCTTTGAAGAACAGATTAAAAAATTAGATATTCCGGCACAACAGTGTGCTGAATTAACATTGAATGCGTTAATTGCATCGCGTTTTTTAAAGCCGCAAATGCCGAAGAGCTGGTATTTTTCATTGTTTTGCGCAATGACAAAACCGGAGCAGGGGCAGCTGGTTGAAGTGGTGGCGGGTAACAATCGTCAGCGCAGCAACTTTATTGTGGCGGAAGCAGGGGAAAGTGCCAGTTTATGTCTGCTGGTTGATCCGGTACTTGAATTACACGATCGGAGCATGTGTTTTTGTGATCCGATCAAGATCATGAATGATCGTTTATTGCCAAGAACCCCGGTAACACGGCGTTTATTAATGGACAGAGCTGTCTGAGGCTGTCCGGTAAACGATCATTATCAGGATCGGGTAATGTTATATAATCCACAATGGATCCTTATTGTTAATAAGTGATCCATTTAGCTGAAATACCCCCGGTGGTTTATCTGCCGGGGGTATTTTTTTCAGTTATCCGTGGCGGATCGTAATATTGGTTTTCGGAATACAGCTGCACGCCAGAATATCACCGTTCTCTTTTATTGCCCCGGCTTTCAGCGGAGTGACGTCACCGGAGACCAGTGTGACTCTGCAGCAGCCGCAGACACCGGCCCGGCAGGAGTACGGAATATTGACCTGATGGCCTTCCAGCTGCTCCAGTAAGACATGCTGATTATTCACCGGGTACAATTTTCCGTTGAATGTCAGTTCCAGTGCTGCTTCCGGTTGTACGGGGGCGGCCTGCACCTTTTCCACTTCCTGTTCCTGATACTGACGCGGCTCACGGGTTTCCAGCACGGTGACGGTATCACCGACCTGAATCACGCCGCTGTTGCGGGCAATGGCATTCATGCCGAAATCCACATCATCATTCTCTGCCGCTTTCCGGAAGGTCTGCAGGGTGTGGAACGGCTCCATTTCCGGGTGTTTAATCCCTTTATCCGTACTGACGGTCGTGAGAATACAACGGCTGCACGGTTTTTTCAGATCAAACACCACATCACCGACCTGAATGGTTTTCCAGCGGTCTTCCGCAAACGGCTCCGCGCCGGTGACAATAATATTGCCGCGGAACTGCTCAATTTTAATACCGGCACCGCAGCGGCGCTGCACTTCGCGGAAAGACGCTTCGTTTACCACCAGATAAGGATAACCATCGGCAAACGACACGGCGGTATCCGGGAATTTTTTTACCCGGCGGGTGGATTGCGGGCTGAGCCAGCGCAGCTGTACCGGGATATCAAAGAACTGACACAGCCACTGATTGATTTTTTCCGGCGCAAGCAGCGAGGTGAAATGATTTCCCCAGACTTCGCACGGCAGGTGATCGGGACGGAAATCCTCAAACAGGATCGTGGCACCGCTGCCTTCCGGGCTGCGCAGGTAAATTCCGTTACTCAGCAGCACCGGGGTAAACAGCACCATCTGCGGATAACGGCGGGCGGTGATAAATTTTCCGGTCTCATCCGTTATCATAAAATTGCGGTCAAAGCTCAGTCCGGTTTCGCCGGCATGGCTTTGAGACTGGCGGATACCCTTCATTGACTTCACAGGAAAGGTATATAAACGGGAGAGGGTGATGGGTGTTGTCGTCATTGTTATCCGTTCTTTTCGTTATTATCAGTAATACCACAATGGCATCCCGGTTTATCCGGAAAAAGGTGAACGTCAATTTTATGATTTACCGCCCGGATCCGCTATAATGCGCTCCAATTTTTTATTTCAACGGTAAACCATGATGAACGCGTATTTTGCCAGCACCGCCCGCGGGCTCGAAGAACTCTTAAAAAATGAATTAGCGACACTGGGCGCTGAGGATCTCAGTATTACGCAGGGTGGCGTTCACTTCCGGGCGCAGCCGCGTACGATGTACACGTGTCTGATGTGGAGTCGTCTGGCATCCCGTATTTTATTACCGCTGAATGAGTTTAATGTCTATAGTGACATGGATCTTTATCTCGCGGTGCAATCCATTGACTGGCCATCGGTGTTCTCCGCTGACAAGACATTTGCCGTGCATTTCAACGGGACTAACGATGAGATCCGCAACAGTCAGTACGGCGCACTGAAAGTCAAAGATGCTATCGTTGACAGCTTTACCCGCAAAACCGGCACGCGTCCGGATGTGGCAAAACAGCAGCCGGATATCCGCATCAATGTCTATCTCAATAAAGAAAAAGCCTCACTGGCAATCGACCTGAGCGGGGATTCCCTGCATATCCGCGGCTACCGCGAACTGGCTGGTCAGGCTCCGCTGAAAGAGAACCTGGCGGCGGCAATTATTCTGCGTTCCGGCTGGCAGAAAGAGACCCCGATGGTGGATCCGATGTGCGGCTCCGGCACCCTGCTGATTGAAGCGGCAATGATTGCCTCCGATTGCGCGCCGGGCCTGAACCGTCACCACTGGGGCTTTGAAGCCTGGGGCAGCCATGACAAAGCAGTCTGGGAATCTGTCCGTGCTGAAGCGCGTGAACGTGCCAATGCCGGTCTGATCAGTGCAACCGCCCGTTTCTTCGGTTCTGATACTGATAAACGTGTACTGGATATGGCCCGCGCCAACGCCCGCCGCGCCGGGGTGGATAAACTGATTACTTTTCAGCAGAAAGATGCCACCAAACTGGAAAATCCGCTGCCGGACGGCCCGAAAGGCACCATTATTTCCAACCCGCCGTACGGTGAGCGTCTGAAAAGCGAACCGGCGCTGATTGCCCTGCACAGTGTGTTTGGCCGTGTGGTAAAAACCCGTTTCCCGGGCTGGCGCCTGTCATTGTTCAGTGCTTCTCCGGAACTGCTCAGCAGCCTGCAATTGCGTGCAGAGCGTGAATTCAAGGCGAAAAACGGCCCGCTGGATTGTGTACAGAAAAACTATCAGTTAAGTGACACACCACCGGCAACGGCGCAGGATATCGGGGCAGATTTTGCCAACCGTCTGCGTAAGAACGAAAAGAAATTAGCAAAATGGGCGAAACAGGAAGGCGTTGAATGTTATCGCCTTTATGATGCCGATCTGCCTGAGTATAATGTAGCGGTTGACCGCTATGCGGATTATGTGGTGGTTCAGGAATATGCACCGCCGAAAACGGTTGATCCGAACAAAGCACGTCAGCGCCTGTTTGATGTGATCAGCGCGACACTGGCCGTGCTGGAGTTACCGGCGCACAAGCTGATCCTGAAAACCCGCCAGCGCCAGAAAGGCAAACAGCAGTATGAAAAACTGGCGGAGAAACAGAACAGTTTCCTGGTGAAAGAGTATAACGCACAGTTATGGGTTAACCTGACTGATTACCTGGATACCGGTCTGTTCCTTGATCACCGTCTTGCCCGCAAAATGCTGGGACAGATGAGCAAAGGTAAAGACTTCCTCAATCTGTTTGCCTATACCGGCTCGGCAACGGTTCACGCCGGTCTCGGCGGTGCGCGCACCACCACGTCCGTGGATATGTCACGCACCTATCTGGAGTGGGCGGAACGCAATCTTCAGAGCAACGGCCTGAGCGGCAGACAGCACCGTTTAATTCAGGCGGACTGCCTGAGCTGGCTGGCGCAGACCCCGGAACAGTTTGATCTGATCTTTATCGATCCGCCGACGTTCTCCAACTCCAAACGGATGGAGGACACCTTTGATGTCCAGCGTGATCACATCGACCTGATGAAACATCTGAAACGTATGCTGCGCCGCGGCGGCACCCTGATGTTCTCCAACAACAAACGCGGCTTTAAATTAGATCAGGACGGTATGGATGCACTGGGGCTGGTTGCTCAGGAAATCACTGCCAAAACACAGTCACAGGATTTTGCCCGTAACCGTCAGATCCATAACTGCTGGCTTATCCGCCACGCAGGCGAGGAATAACAGAAATTATGTCGTTGATTAATATGGCGGGCGCCTGGCTCGCATTCAGTGATGCTCCGCTGCTGGAAAATGCGGAGATGCATATCGAAGAAAATGAGCGTGTCTGCCTGGTCGGACGCAACGGGGCGGGAAAATCTACCCTGATGCGTGTGCTGACCAAAGAGCAGCCGCTGGATGACGGTACGGTTATCTATGAACAGGATCTGATTGTTGCCCGTCTGCAGCAGGATCCGCCGCGTGATGTGGAAGGCACGGTGTTTGACTTTGTTGCCGAAGGGGTGGCGGAGCAGGCACAGCATATCAAGGCATATCATCAGATTTCAAAATTAGTGGAAAGTGATCCGAGCGATAAAAATCTGTCAAAAATGGCGGAATTGCAGGAGATCTTAGACACGCAGAACTTATGGCTGCTCGACAGCCGGATTGCGGATGTGATCGCACACCTGGAATTGCCGGCAGATGAAAAACTGTCCGCACTGTCCGGCGGCTGGCTGCGTAAAGCGGCACTCGGCCGTGCACTGGTCTGCGGGCCGAAAGTGCTGTTTCTGGACGAACCGACTAACCACCTGGATATCGAAACCATCCAGTGGCTGGAAGGCTTCCTGAAAAACTTCAGCGGCAGCATTGTCTTTATTTCCCATGACCGTTCCTTTATCCGTAATATGGCGACACGGATTATCGATTTGGATCGCGGAAAATTAGCCTCCTGGCCGGGCAGTTATGATGATTATCTGGTGGCCAAGGAAGAAGCACTGCGTGTCGAAGAGATGCAAAATGCGGAATTTGACCGCAAACTGGCACAGGAAGAAGTGTGGATCCGTCAGGGCATTAAAGCCCGCCGTACCCGTAATGAAGGGCGTGTCCGGGCGCTGAAAGCCCTGCGCAGTGAACGCGCGGAACGCCGTGAGGTGATGGGCAAAGCGAAAATGCAGGTGGAAGAGGCGACCCGTTCAGGCAAAATCGTCTTTGAAATCGATGATATCAGTTATGGTATTGACGGTAAGAATCTGGTCAGTCATTTCAGTGCTCAGGTAAACCGGGGAGACAAAATTGCCCTTGTCGGCCCGAACGGCTGTGGTAAAACCACGCTGCTTAAACTGATGCTCGGTGATTTACAGCCGGACGAGGGCAGTGTGCATATCGGCACCAAGCTGGAAGTGGCCTATTTCGATCAGCACCGGGCGGCGCTGGATCCGGATAAAACCGTGATGGATAACCTGGCGGAAGGCAAACAGGAAGTGCTGGTCAACGGTAAGCCGCGCCATGTGCTGGGCTATCTGCAGGAATTCCTGTTCCACCCGAAACGGGCGAGAACACCGGTGCGGGCACTGTCCGGCGGAGAGCGCAACCGTCTGCTGCTGGCAAGATTATTCCTGAAACCGAGCAATCTGCTGATCCTCGATGAACCGACCAACGACCTTGATGTCGAAACACTGGAACTGCTGGAAGAGCTGGTGGATAACTATCAGGGCACTGTCCTGCTGGTCAGCCATGACCGTCAGTTTGTTGATAACTGCGTGACCGAATGCTGGATTTTTGAAGGCGATGGTACTATCGGGCGTTTTGTCGGCGGTTACTTTGATGCACAGCAGCAGCGGGCACAGGTTCAGTCGCTGAAAGCCCCGGCGGCGAAAGCGGCGAAACCGGAAGCGGCGGAAGAAAAACGTAAAGATAACATTAAAAAAGCAAATACATCTGCAAAATTAAGTTATAAATTACAACGGGAACTTGAACAGCTGCCGTCATTACTGGAATCCCTCGACGAGGAAATTCAGCAACTGCAAAGTCAGGTCAGTGCGCCTGAATTCTTTAACCAGCCGCATGATGAAACAGATAACGTGCTGAAACTGCTGGCAGAGAAAGAGCATGCGCTGGAAGAGGCGTTTGAGCGCTGGCAGACGCTGGAAGCCATGCAGAGCGGGAACTGATCCCGCCGGTGATTTTGGAGAAATAACGAAACAGTGTGTGCTCATCATTCACATGAATCAGTCACGGTGTTGTGTCCGCAGTGCGACCTGGTGGTGGAAATCCCTGAGCTGGAACGGGGAACCAAAGCTGAGTGTCCGCGCTGCCACACCCACCTGGCCGCCCGCTGGCGTGAACCGCGCCGTCAGCCGCTGATGTATGCCCTCAGCGGCCTGGTGATGTTTGTGCTCGCCGGGATGTTTCCGTTTGTCTCGATGAAAGTGGCGGGTATTGAAAGCGAAATTACGCTTTATCAGATCCCGTCAGTGATGTTCGGGGATAACTACGGTGAGCTGGCACTGTTCTTTATGGGATTTGTGCTGGCGGTACCTGCCTTCTGCCTGCTTGCTATTACCTTACTGTGCAGCGGGATCCGTCTGCCGCCTCCGCTGGCCATTCCGGTCACGCGCCTGCTGTTCCGGCTGCGGGCCTGGTGTATGGCGGAAATTTTCCTCGCCGGTGTGCTGGTCAGCTTCGTGAAACTGATGGCGTACGGGGATATCGGGCTGGGCGTGAGTTTTCTGCCTTATTGTCTGTTCTGTGTGATGCAGGTGCGGGCATTCCAGTGCCTGGATAAACACTGGGTCTGGCAGCGGATTGCACCGCGTCCGCCGCTGCCGGTGGCGCTGGAGGCAGGAAAAGGCGGTTTGTGTCAGGGGGTGCGGCTGTGTGGTACCTGCCAGGCGATTCTGCCGGCAGATATGCATGAGTGTCCGCGCTGCAGCAGCCGGGGTTATGCACGGCGGCCGAACAGTTTACAGCTGACCATGGCGCTGCTGTTTACCTCCGTGATTTTATATATCCCGGCAAACCTGATGCCGATTATGATCACCGAATCCCTCGGCAGTGATTTCGGCTCAACCATTATGGCCGGGGTGATTCTGCTGTGGGGGGATGGCTCTTATCCGGTGGCGATGGTGATCTTTATCGCCAGTATCATGGTGCCGAGCCTGAAAATGCTGGCCATCGGCTGGCTGTGCCTGGATGCGAAAGGCCACGGCTGGCGTGATCCCGGCCGGATGCACTTTATTTATGAAATCGTGGAGTTTGTCGGACGCTGGTCCATGATTGATGTGTTTGTGATAGCCGTACTGGCGGCACTGGTGCGGATGGGGCGTCTGATGAGTATCTATCCGGATATCGGTGTGATTTTATTTGCGATGGTGGTCATTCTGACAATGATTGCCGCCGAAATGTTCGACCCGCGCCTGACGTGGGATCGGCTTGAAAAAAAACGGGCGGAGAGTGCTAAGGAGCCTCAGGTTGAACGATAAAACTGATGATTTGACAGAAGCGAAGGTCAGCAAACTGAAAAGCTGGTCACCGGTCTGGATAATTCCCATCGTCACGGTACTGATTGGTGCCTGGATCCTTATCAGCCATTTTCGCGGGCAGGGACCGGAGATCACCCTGATCACCTATAACGCGGAAGGGGTTGAAGCCGGTAAAACCAAAATCAAAAGCCGCAGTGTGGATGTCGGCGTGGTTGAAAGTGTCATGCTGGATCAAAGCTACAGCCGCGTGATCATCAAGGCCCGCCTGAATGCAGAGATGAAAGACGTTCTGCGCAAAGATACCGTTTTCTGGGTGGTGAAACCGACGGTCGGCCGTGAAGGGGTCTCCGGACTGGGCACACTGCTGTCCGGGGCATATATTCAGGTGCAGCCTGCCAATACCGGCGGCGAACGTCATGAATTTGAATTGCTCGATTCACCGCCGCTGGCCTCTCCGGATGCTAAAGGGATCCGCGTGATATTAACCAGTCAGCAGGCCGGGCAGCTGAATCCGGGGGATGCGGTGCTGTTCCGTGGTTATCGTGTCGGCTCTGTGGAAACGGCAGAGTTTAATCTCGACGAGCGCGAGATGCAGTATGAGCTCTTTATCAATGCGCCTTATGACAAACTGGTCACCACCAATGCCCGCTTTTGGAAGGACAGCGGCATTGCCTTTGACATGTCCTCACAGGGCGTGAGTGTGCAGGTCGGTTCGCTCTCCACATTGTTCAGCGGCGGCGTCAGTTTTGATGTGCCGGATGGCTGGCAGCCGGGTGAGGAAGTCAATCCGAAAACCCTGTTTAAGCTGTTTGATAATCAGAAGAGTACACAAAACTCACTGTATACCCAGTATAAAAGTTACCTGCTGTTCTTCTCTGACTCAGTGCGGGGTCTGTCTCCGGGGGCACCGGTGGAATTCCGTGGTATCCGTCTCGGGACCGTGGCACAGGTTCCGTTTTATGCCAAAGGACTGGGACAGACATTTGATCAGGATTTCCGTATCCCGGTTCTGATTCATATCGAGCCTGAGCGTTTCGAGAAAGATGTGGGTAAAGATTTCAAACTGGCACAGGAACTGGAAACCGCATTACAGCAGGGGCTGCGGGCCTCTCTGAAATCCGGTAATTTACTGACCGGCGCACTGTATGTCGATCTTGATTTCTATCCGGATCAGCGGGCCTGGAAAGCGCCGATGACGATTGCCGATTATGACATTCTGCCGACCACCAGCGGTGGCCTGGTGCAGCTGCAACAGAAAGTGCTGGCGGCACTGGATAAAATCAACGGCATGCCGATTGAACCGATGATGAAACAGGCGACAGAAACACTGCGTGCCAGCGAAAAAACCATCGCGGAAGCACAGAAAACCTTGTCTGAGCTGAATGTGTTACTCAGCAGCAAAGAGTTCAAAGCGCTGCCGAAAGACATGCAGGCCACACTGCGTGAACTGAACCGCAGTATGCAGGGGATCCAGCCGGGCTCACCGGCGTACAACAAACTGGTTGATGATATGCAGCGTCTGGATCAGGTTCTGCGTGAATTACAGCCGGTATTACGTACCCTGAATAACAAGAGTAATGCTCTGGTCTTTGAAGCCGCGCCGCAGGCGGATCCGCAACCTAAGAAGGCGAAGAATTAAGATGAAAAAACTGACAAAAGCACTGGCATTCCTGGGCGTTTTTGTACTGGCGGGGTGCAGCAGCACTCCGGTCAAACAGTATTATCAGTTGCCGGTGGTGGTGGCTGCAGACAGTACCAGTGAACAGACCAGTTTCCGCAGTACCGCCGCTGATAACCGTCATCCGCAGTTATGGATCCAGCGTATCACGCTCGGGGACGTGCTGGGGAATGCCGGGATTGTCTATCAGACCAGTGATGTGGAATACAATATCGGCAGCACTAACTTATGGGCAGGTCCGCTGGAGCAGCAGTTGCTGGAGGTGATGACGACGGAACTCAGTCAGGCACTGCCGGACAGGCTGGTTTCAGTGCAGCCGCTGGAAAACAAACCGGATACCCTGACTGTCACGGTCACCGGTTTCCACGGTCGTTATGACGGCAAAGTGATTGTGGCGGGCAGCTGGATTTACACCCACGGTGACGCGGTTATCCGCCATCCGTTTAATCTGGTACTGGAACAGGCGGAAAACGGCTATCCGGCGCTGGTACGCACACTGGGTGAAGGCTGGGCGCAGGTATCAAAATCGGTGGCTGACGAGCTGCGTAAGTAATGACAGATTCACTCTCTGTACACCGGTGCAGAGAGTGAATTGTCACTAAAATGACAAATTTGTGAAACACGCCACATTCATCCGCTTAATCTGCTGATCGCTAAAACGATTCTTATTCCGCCTGATATATCCTTCTGAAGGCCGTTACTGTTCCCTGAAAACTAATAATCTGATTACGCAGGCAAAATAACAGCCCTGTTTTCATTGTGTATTTTTATGAAAAGCGGGACTGACACACCCTGAATCTTCTTTACTTGCAAACTCTGCCCTGAAAGCGTATTTCTATTATGGGTTGAATAAAAATCAACCTGTTTTCAGCACTGAATAACATGAGGGAAGTAACGGCATGAAAAGACAAAAGCGTGATCGTTTAGCCAGAGCATTAACCAAAGGTTATCAGGCGGGTATTTTAGGACGTTCTAAAGAGAGTTGCCCGTATCTTAAAATTGACGAACGTTCTCATTGGTTGGGAGGCTGGCGCGAGGCCATCGATAAAAGGGCGGTCATTGCGTAACCCGGTTTGAAGGATAAAAAACTGCATCGGTTACGATGCAGTTTCAGGTCGTTGACAAACCCGCATGGGTTGGCGACGACCGGCAGAGGTTGTAAAAATAAACCCGGAAAATCAATTTATTGATTTTCGGCTGATAACACAAAGCAGGAAAAACCACGTTTTATCCTGCTTTGTCAGCAATTTCAAACCTCCGCGTGCGGAGGTTTTTTACAGATAACACCACGGCAGGAAAGATTAAAACGCGCTGGTGTCTTTGAACAGACCCACTTTCAGATCGGTTGCGGTGTAAATCAGTTTATCATCAACAAAGACTTCGCCGTCACCGATACCCATGATCAGCTTGCGGTTGATCACACGCTTGAGGTGGATGCGGTAGGTGACCTTTTTCGAGGTCGGCAGAACCTGACCGGTAAATTTCACTTCACCCACACCCAGAGCACGGCCTTTCCCTTCGCCGCCCAGCCAGCCGAGATAAAAACCGACTAACTGCCACATGGCATCCAGACCCAGACAGCCCGGCATGACCGGGTCGTTGACGAAATGGCAACCGAAAAACCACAGCTCAGGTTTGATATCCAGCTCAGCTTCGATATAGCCTTTATCAAAATGACCACCGGTTTCGCTCATTTTAATGACGCGATCCATCATCAGCATGTTGCCGGATGGCAGCGGCGGCCCGTTTTCACCAAAGAGTTCGCCCCGTCCTGAGGCTTCAAGTTCTTGCTTTGTGTAGGATTCTTGTTTTGCGACCATAACTCAATCTTTGCCTTGTTTATCAGATAGGCTACACAATAGCTTACACTTGTACGCTGAACAAGTCCGATCAGATAAAAATTGTGTTATTTCCACCAGCGGGAAAACCACGAATTTCTTGGTTTATCCTGATTATTTGCCAGAAAAATCCGATCCTGAATTATAGCTAACAAGTGTTCTCCGGACGGATTACCTTCTTCTTCATAATACGGCATATTCATCAGGCGTGAGGCTGCCTGTGAGACATGGCCTGCCGTCCATATGTGGAATTCACCCTGGCGTACGGCTTCAACCACATCATCCGCCAGCACCAGATGACGCTCGTTGGCGGACGGGATAATGACCCCCTGTTTGCCGGTCAGCCCTCTGGCCTGACACAGACGGAAGAAGCCTTCGATTTTTTCATTCACGCCGCCGATAGCCTGCACAAACCCGAACTGGTCGACAGAGCCGGTCACGGCGATCTGCTGGTCAACCGGCTGCCAGGAGAGGGCACTGATAAGGGCGCACAGCTCAGCCAGAGAGGCGCTGTCACCATCCACTTCGCCGTAGGACTGTTCAAAGACCACGGAGGTGGAGAACGGGAACGGCTGCTCCAGTTTAAGCTCCGCAATCAGGTAAGCCTGCATAATCATCATGCCTTTGGCGTGAATGTTACCGCCAAGCTCTGATTTGCGCTCGACATCAACAAACTCACCATCACCGATATGTGCCACACAGGTGATACGGGAGGGCTCTCCGGTCGCTTCCGGGTGCCCCGGATACTGGAGAACGGACAATCCGTTGATCTGACCGACAACGCTGCCCTGAGTCTGGATGTACACCTGACCCTGAAGAATCTCATCCAGCCCGCGGTCGGCCAGATAGCCGTGCCGCCAGCTGCGGTTATCTTTGATTTTGCGCAGTGCTTCTGCCGTAATCGTATCCGCCGGCAGCAGGGTGGCAGCATCACGCAGCAGGGTGGTCAGCCATGTCAGGTCGAGCGGCAGGGTATTTTTATCTTCCTGAAAACGCATGCCCTGACGGAGCAGTTCATACCAGCCGTCAGCACTGAGCGGCGGCAGCTGATTTTGTTTCAGCAGCCCGTTGACAAACTGACACCAGACGGTCAGCTGTTCTGTTTCTTCCGGCTGGTAATCAAATTCATATTCACCGTACAGCGCTTCTTCGCTCAGTTCAGGCTCAGAGAGCATAAACTCATCCAGGCTCAGGCGATCGCCCACCACAATGACCCGCAGGTCAAGCGGCATGCTGTCAACCGGGAACGGCAGCGGATGTTGTTCGGTGTGTGCCAGCCAGTCAAAGCGCTGTGCGCAGACCATCTGCTTTAAACGCAGCCACATCAGTGGTTGTGCGAGCAGGCTGCGCAGGGACATGATCAGAAAGCCGCCATTGACCTGATGAATGATGCCGGGCTGCAACTGCACGTGCTGATGATGAGTATAGACCTGACCGAACAGTTGCTCCGGTTCTGTCCAGTCACAGACCGCGAACGGCTGTACAGCACTAAAGTGACCGTTATCCGCCGGTGTAAAGACAAACCTGTGATTATCGAAGTGGTACTCTCCGCCCATGGTACGCTTTTGCCGGACTCTGATTTCCGGCGGCAGTAATTGCGCTATTGTATTCAGATAACACTCACTTTCGTCACTTTTGACCAGCATAAAACGGCGTTTTGCCGCAGGATGGCTGAAAAGTGACAGGCTTTCCTGCAAACGCGGCTGTACGATACCGGCCTGCTGAGCAGGCAGTTCAGACGCGGTTTGCAGGATGGTGCGGTAACTGTTTTCATCAGGCAGTAATGCCTGCCAGGTCAGCTGTTTAATATTCACTCGGTATTGTCTGCTTTTGATAATGTCGGATTTAATCGTTGCGGCAGGATCTGGCGCTCTCCGCAGTGTGCGGTTATCAGCACCGCCCTTGAATAGTAACGAAAATAGCGGGACATTGTAGCGCGTAAGCAGGCCGGATAGCTATCCTCGCGGCGTTTATTTTTACCCGTACTGTCAGGAAAGAATTGTGCCGGGGGGCGGTTTTTTACGGCGAATATTGCTATGCTTATGTCTGTGTTACCCTGTCACTGAGAAAAATCATGAAATATCAGCAACTAGAGAATCTTGAATGTGGCTGGAAGTGGGCCTATCTGGTCAAAAAATACCGTGAAGGTGAGGCGATCACCCGTTATACGGAAAAAAGCCGGGCAGAAGAGGCGGTGGTGCAGTTACTGAAACTGGAATCACATCCGGTAAAAGTGACCGCCTGGATACAAAAACACATGGCGCCGGGACTGGCAAACCGGATGAGCCAGACTATCCGCGCACGGCGCAAGCGTCATTTTAATGCCGAGCAGCAGCATACCCGCAAGAAATCGGTTGATCTGGAGTTTCTGGTCTGGCAGCGGTTGTCCGCGTTATCACAGCGGCGCGGCAGTACCTTATCAGACACGATTGTGCAGTTACTGGAAGATGCGGAACGCAAAGAAAAGTACGCGACGAAGATAACATCATTGAAGGAAGATTTGCAAAGCCTGCTGGGAACAGACAAAAAATAAACCCCATCCGGAGATGGGGTTTATACAATTCATTGCATCATGCAACCGAATCAGAACTTACTGAGCAGCCTGAGTGACTTGTTCAGTTACGCCCTGGATTTCGATTTCAACACGACGATCCGGAGCCAGACATTCGATCAGAGCAGCGCGCTGTTTGATGTTGTCACATTTGTTACCAGTGACAGGATCTTCTTTACCGCGGCCTTCTGCACGGATGCTGCCGGCAGGGATGCCTTTAGCGACCAGGTAATCTACAACGCTCTGTGCACGTTTCTGAGACAGTGGCAGGTTGTAGTTCTGGGAACCGATGCGGTCAGTGTAACCGATAACCAGGACGTTGCCCTGAGTCGGATCGATTGACGCCAGTTCGTTGAACAGCTGGTTCAGAGCTTCCTGACCTTCAGCTTTCAGAGTAGATTTGTTGAAGTTGAACAGAACGTCTGAACGCAGGGTGAAACGTTTGTTCTCAACAACTGGTGCAACAACCGGAGCTGGTTCTGCAACTGGTGCAGCAACTTCATCCTGACCGAAACGGTAAGCAACACCAACACTCAGCATGCCGTTATCAGGACGTGCTAACGTGGTTTCTTTATCGCCGATGTTGTTGATCCACTGATATTCTACACGAGCTGCGATATCACGGGTGATTGCGTACTCAGTACCCAGTGCGAACAGAGGTGAAACACCTGTGTCGTTATTGGTGGTTTGTGTACGGTTAGCTGGTGTGGAGTAGCTGGAATCAGCACGCCATACCATTGCACCCAGACGGGTATAGACATCTAAGTCATCCATTACCGGATAGCTCAGTTTGGTAGTCAGCTGAACGCCCTGTGCTTTGAATGCGCCGTTATTTTCGTCACCTTTGTAAGGCATACGACCTAACCAGTCATAACCTAATTCAAAGCCCATGTACTGGTTGTGCTGATAACCAGCATAGATACCAGCGCCGATCTGATCTTTATGAGTCGGACCGGTGTTACCGATAGTGCTACCGGTATTCTGATACTGAGACCAACCTAATTTACCACCGGTATACCAGGTATTGTCTTTTGGAGCTGCCTGCGCAACGCTTGCGAAAGCTGCCACTGCCACTGCTACTGCGATAGCTGTCTTTTTCATTTTACGCCTCGTTATCATCCAAATTGGCTCTGGCTTAAGTAGCCTTATTTTCGCCTTTGGTTTTTAAAAATAGTCAGGGATTATGTGCGCTATTTAGTAAATAGCTCCCAACAGGGAATTTTAAGCACTACCTTAACGGTGTAAAGTCTACAGCGAACTTTAAAAGTTACAAGCCTGTCCTGCGGAATTCGACTAAAAAAATGTAAAAAACTGTACTGATTCATAAACATACAAAATAGTCAATTTCTTTGGATATTTAACTTAACACGTTGAAATAGTGTAATTTTATTAATTAAGCAGAGCAAATGATACGGGCATGTAAAAAAAGCTGAGAATATTCTTAATTTTCCTTAATGATAAGGGAAAGAGTGAATTTGTAATGTATTCAGTTGTCGTGTAACAGGCGCACTGTCATGATGCCATTCCTGCGGGCGCATAATAAAGCCGAGGCAGCCGCCCTGTTCCGCAGCGCGCTGTAACCGGGCGTTCTCCTGCTCAGTCAGTGCCGGCAGCCAGCCCAGAACCACACTGTAGTTACTGCTGGCGAGCGCTTTCTCCATAGCGGCAACACTGTTGATTGCCGGAATGCGGGACAACTGCATGACTTTATCACCCGGCAGCTGATTCTGCGATAACCACGTACGGTTAAGTTTTACTCCCGGAGAGAGCCATAACAGCCAGCGGGACTCCCCGGCAAGCTGACGTAATAAAGGAAGCAGAATATGAGTCAGGACGATATCATTATTGCGATAAACCAGTTCGCTGACCATTCCGGCCGGACGGCGGTCCCCCGCAAGGGTGGATGACACAGATGCCGGTGTTACAGGGATGTATTCCCGGGTTGCCTGCTGGCGCATAGTTAACCTCACATAGTGATACTGTATATGTATACAGTATAATCCAATTCTACTCAGATCAAGTAAATTTTTTCCATACAACTCGCAAAATTCAGGTTTGCCGGATACAAATACGAATTTATCGTTGGCAATCGGAGAAACATTCCTTATTTTGTGGCGACAGCTGAGCTCAGTCAGGGAATGACACAACGATACGTTTAACCTGCTTTCAAAGGACTGATAATATGAAGGATTATTTGAAATTGTCAGATGTTCAGTTTGATCGTCTTCAACACAGCACACAGCCGTTCGGCCGGATCCGCCTGAAATCACAGTTCGGGTGTATGGGATTATCCATTGACCGCGTCACGTTCGCACTGATAGCCAACAGCCAGCTCTGGCTGAAAAGCACAGAAGCCACCCGTGAATTATTCTGCCGGCTGGAACTGAATGACCGGTTCACGTATCCCAAACGGATCCTGCCGATGCGGATTAACTACTACCGCGTACCGGATGCGGTATGGCAGCGCCCTCAGCAGTGTGAGTTTCTTTTTTACCAGACCTACCTGCATGCGCGGGAACATGCACAGTCACGTCAGCAGCTGCCGTCGCGGATTAAAGATCTGCCGAATGTGGACAGGGCACTGGAACGTCGTTTATGGCAGGCAGGGATCCGCAGGGTGGATGATCTCTATTTACTGGGCGCCAAAGCGAGTTTTCTGAAGGTCAAAGCGCGGCCGCAGAATGAGCTGAAATTACTGTTTGCTATCGCCGGAGCCATTGAGGGGTGCCACAGTGCAGTATTACCAAAAGCACTGCGGGAGGATCTTATCCACTGGCACGGCAGGCTGAACTAAACAGCTCAGTCATCCCGGGGAAATGCGTTTTTCCCCGGGAGCCGGAGTCAGCTGTGCGGTGTTTCTTTCTCCGCAGTCTGTTTTTTGCGGCGGAACCGCCCGGCGGAAGGCTGCCGGTTATGCTCTTTATCATTGATCTGCCGGATAAGCCCGGTAATGTCCGGTGTCAGGCTGAGTAACAGACGGATTTGCTCCAGCACCAGTTGCTCGGTACTGTTATTGTCACAGGTACATTTATCCAGGCGCTGTGCGAGTGCATCCGCAATAGCCTGAATCTGTAAATCTTCCCGGTGTCCTTTTTGCAGGGCGGCCTCAATATAGCGGATAGCATCATTCAGCAGACGCAGAATAGTGTCATCCGTGAGTTTGGTACGGTGAGCCCCGAGCGCGGAAATATAACTGAGCAGCGTGTGATTGAGGCAAAGCAGGCGGAACGCCTCATCCTGTGATGTGCGGTAACTGCTCGGCTCTGAGGATATATTCGCCACCACCGAGGCAAATTCCCCGTCGCTGATATGGGCATCACGGCGGGCAACCCGGTACTCCAGGCTGTCAGTTTTACCGTTGTAATACTGCTGCAGAATTTGTTCCAGATAACGGCCGTTTGCCTGCATCGTGCGGTCGATCACCAGCGGCAGCTGGCGGTATTTCCAGTCCGGCCAGATATAACTGACGGCAAACCAGGCAAGTCCGCAGCCGATAAGGGTATCAATAATGCGGTGAATGGCGATATCAAACCCTTCACCCAGCAGGTTAAAACTGAACAGCACCAGCAGGGTGATAAAAATGGTGGCCTGGGCATACTGACTGGTACGGAACACAAAGAACATCAGCCCGGACAGTACCATCAGAATAAGCTGTCCTTCATAAGACGGCACAAAATACATGATCGGCAGGCCGATAAGGATCCCGGCGAGTGTCCCCGTGATACGCAGCATCAGGCGGCGCCGTGTGGCACTGTAGTTCGGCTGGCAGACAAACAGGCTGGTCAGCATAATCCAGTAACCGCGGGTTAAATCAAAGGTCAGGATGATGGCGTAACCGGCACACAGTAACAGCGACATCCGGATAGCATGGCGGAACAGCGCGGATCGCGGCGTCAGGTTCTGCCGGACCCGTGCCCAGATATCACGCAGTCCCTGTAAGTTTTCGTTGGACAGGCGCGCATCTTCCTGCATCTTTTCTGCCGGAAGTTGCGTCTGCTCTGCGGTCAGCCCTTTCAGCTGGGAATCGACCCCGCGCAGGTTGGTCAGCAGATGGCGCAGGGCCATGACACTGCTGTTGCCGGGTTTTTGCTGCTCCAGCAGGTTGAGGGAGTTTTCCAGATACGAAAACGTCCGCTCAAAACGCGGGTTATGGTGATATTTCCGGCGCTGCAAAATGGCCTGTGCAACAGCGGCGCAGGCGTGTCCCTGCATGGTCATCAGCCGCTGAAAGCGGAACATAATGTCGCTGTAACGCAGTTCATTACTTAAATTCTGATACTGGATATGGGATGAGCTTGCCCGCTCATGAATATCCTGGGCGACAAAGTAATAATGAAGGGCATGGCGGGTACTGCGTTGTCCGCGATCGCCTTTCAGGCGGGAAAACAGCGTGGTTTTCGCCTGATGCATCGCTTCCGTCAGCGCGCTGTTTGCCATCGCCAGTTCAAAGACGGATTGCTGATAATCCTCTTCGATATCCGGATCAAACAGGTTCGCTTTTGCCTCCAGATAATCAGAAAGCTGCATATAATAGCGGGCGAGATTATCCTGAAGAGGACGGACAGGGAAAAACAGGTGCCCGGTCAGAGTCAGCAGGTTGTACCAGACCGCCCCGGTCAGCAGTAACAGCGGCTGCTGATACCAGTCATCAAACAGGTTTTTTCCCAGCATGGTGTAAATCGCGATCAGCAGTGCCCCGAAGGCAATGGTGGCGTAACGCTGCCCGAGCGCACCCAGCAGAATAAACCCGCTGGTTGATACCGCAAGACCTGCCATAAACAGGAGGTGGTGGTCATACAGCAGTTCAATTGACGCAGACGCGACAAAAAAAGAGATCAGCGTGATAAACAGATTACGCAGACGCCCGGCGAGCCGGTCATCCAGGTCTGTCAGTGCGGCGGCGACCATCCCGAGCGTCAGGGCAATGGTCACCTTCGGCGGCATGTGCAGCAGCCAAGGCACCAGTGTGGTCCCTGTCAGCGCAATCAGAATGCGGAAATAATAAAGAAAATGGCTGTTATAAATATACCGGCTGAAGCCGGAAAACGCTGCAAGCACAATAACCTCAGTGAGTCAGAAATACCCTTAACGGGAATTTGGCAGTAAACTAATTGTGTCTTTCCTGTAATATGATAATGGTATGGCGCTGGCATACGTTTTACCACATCTGGTTTTATCACATATTGATTTCAATCTTGTAACGGTGCGGAACACATGGAATTAAAATCAACACAAATGGGGCAGACACTGGCCCGGCATCCTTACAACCGCGTGCGGTTACTCAACGCAGGTATCGAAGTCAGCGGGGCAAAACACCGGTATGTTATTCCTTTCAATGAGTTAATCAATATTCAATGTAAACGCGGTATCGTCTGGGGCGAACTGGAGTTTGAACTGCCGGATGAGCAGGTTGTACGTCTTCACGGTACCCAGTGGCAGGAAACTCAGGCGTTTTATCAGTATGTTACTGATATCTGGTCACGCTGGAGTGATGAAATGAGCGTGGTCAGCGCGGGAGTGCTGGATAAACAGGTCAGTGACATTAAGGCGGTGATTCAGGCCGATCGCTGGCTGACACAGCCGGAAAGTCAGAAACTGCATGACAACATTCTGCACGCCTTTGCGGCACTGCCGCTGCCCCGTGCGCGTCTGGTCAATTTTGATAACTGCGCGCAGTCATATCAGTTTTGTCTGGACTGGCTCAGTCACACCGGGGAAAAACGCCGTCAGCGCAACCGTGAATGGACAGAACAATGCCTTGAAACCTATGCGGATTTCTTTGCCAATGTGGAATCCTCTCCGCTGAATACGTCGCAGAGTGAGGCGGTGGTCAATGGTGAGCCTTCTGTGCTGGTACTGGCGGGAGCCGGAAGCGGTAAAACCTCAGTACTGGTGGCGCGGGCAGGCTGGCTGCTGCGCCGTCAGCAGGCGCTGCCGGATCAGATCCTGATGCTGGCCTTCGGGCGGCAGGCGGCGGACGAAATGAATGAACGGATCCGCACCTGTCTGCATACAGAAGAGATCCGCAGTAAAACCTTTCATGCCCTCGCACTGCATATTATCCGCGAGGCATCCAATAAATCGCCGGTTATCAGTACGCTGGAAAGCGACACAGCCGCCCGTCATGAACTGATTAAATCGGTCTGGCAGACGCAGTGCCGTGAGAAAAAAGCGCAGGCAAAAGGCTGGCGCGAACTTATCAGCGGCAGTATGAACTGGCTGGTAGATGAAGGGGAATACTGGGAAGATGAAACTCTGTGCCGCCGCATAGTGCCGAGGATTGACCGCTGGCTCAGCCTGATGCGCATGAACGGCGGCAGCCAGAAAGTGATGATTGAATCCGCCCCGCCGGATATCGCACCAGAATTCACAAAACAAATCAAACTGATGGCCCCGTTTTTGAAAGCCTGGAAAAGTGCCCTGAAAGACGAGGGCGCGACAGATTTTTCCGGGCTTATCCATCAGGCGGTGAACCTGATTGAAAAAGGGCGCTTTATCTCGCCGTGGAAAGCGGTGCTGGTGGACGAATTCCAGGATATCTCACCCCTGCGGGCAAAACTGATCCACGCGCTGCGGGCTCAGAATCCGCAGACCACACTGTTTGCTGTCGGTGATGACTGGCAGGCCATTTACCGTTTCAGTGGCGCGGAACTGACACTGACCACGGATTTCAGCGCGGTCTTCGGTGAGGGCGGGCAGTGTGCGCTGGACACCACATACCGTTTTAACAGCCGTATCGGGGAAATTGCCAACGGCTTTATTCAGCGTAACCCGCAGCAGCTGACCAAACCGCTGAACAGCCTGATGAAAGGGGATAAAAAAGCGGTTCTGTTACTGCCGGACAGCCAGCTGGAAGTATTGCTGAATAAAATGAGCGGTTATGTGACCGAAGCAGAGACGATTCTGATCCTGGCACGTTATCACCACCTTAAACCGGAGATTCTGTCGGTAGCGGCTACCCGCTGGCCGCATCTTAATATCCGGTTTATGACGATGCATGCCTCAAAAGGTCAGCAGGCAGATTACGTGATTATTACCGGGCTGACCGATGAACGGGACGGTTTCCCGGCGGCGGCGCGGGAATCGGTCATTGAGCAGGGATTACTGCCGCGGGAAGAGGAATTTATGCATGCGGAAGAGCGCCGCCTGATGTATGTGGCACTGACCCGGGCAAAAAAACAGGTCTGGCTGTTGTATGACAAAGATTCTCCGTCCTGCTTCGCGGAAGAACTGGCGGATATGGGCGTCAGCCGGGTGAAAAAGCCCTGAACAGGAAAGCGGCGGCGGTCAGTCACCACCGCCGCAAAACGCCGTTACTGAGTGCGCTCACTTAAATAGCGGTGGTAATCCGGAATAACAATATCCACATCATTGTCGAAATCCGGCGAGTGAATAATAAAATCGGCGGTGGACATATTGGTCGCCACCGGAATATTCCAGACGGTCGCCAGACGCAGCAGGGCTTTCACATCCGGGTCATGAGGCACGGCATTGAGCGGATCCCAGAAAAAAATCAGCACATCAATTTTGCCTTCCGCAATCATTGCGCCGATCTGCTGATCCCCGCCCATCGGCCCGCTCAGCATGCCGGTGATCTCAAGTCCTGTTTCACGACTGATAAGCTTACCGGTGGTACCGGTGGCGAACAGTTCGTGGCTTTCTAATTTAGCCAGATTGCGCTGAACCCAGGCCAGTAATTTGGTTTTATAGTGATCGTGAGCCACAAGGGCGATTTTTTTATGCCTGGTCAGTACTCGGGTGGTCGATTCCATAACGCTCTCTTTTCCGGCGAATAAATGTTATTCAATAACATAAGCGAAAAAAAGCGTTCCGCCAACAGGTGATTTTCAATTCAGTATGCTATAACTCAGATTGTCGCGCAGGATCATAAAAGAGGCTTCTATGAATGACACATTTCTGACCGGTATTCTTCAGCAGGTAAAAACAATTGCTGTCGCCGGTGCGAGTGATAAACCGGATCGCCCTGTTTATCATGTGATGGAATATTTGCTGGGGCAGGGATACCGGGTGATTCCGGTGAACCCGAAACTGGCGGGAAAAACCCTGATCGGGCAGCTGGTGTATGGTTCGCTGGCTGATATTCCGGAGCCGGTGGATATGGTGGATGTTTTCCGGAATGCGGATGCCGCGCCGGGTATTGCACAAGAGGCGATAGCCATAAACGCGAAAGTGCTGTGGCTGCAGCAGGGGATTATCAGCAGTGAGGCGAAAGCGCTGGCGGAAAATGCCGGGATGCTGTTTGTTGAGGATCGCTGTCCGAAAATTGAGATCCCGCGTCTGGGTCTGGAAAAGTAAGCAAAAATAAAGCCCCGGCATGTGAGTGGCGGGGCTGTTCGTGTATTAATTGCGCAACCGGGGAGACAGTAACTGGTTACGGATGGACTCAGCCAGCTCATCCATTGTGATGTTATCGGGGTGGTCTTCATCCATCTCATAGGTGATCTGGGCTTCTGCCAGATAGCTATGGATAGGCTCACCGTTATCGTCTTCCATCACGACGTGGTACCAGGGCGAAGAGCGCAGGTTCATATTGGATGCGATATCGTCCTCTTCCGGCTGATCCAGTGAGTATTCAGCATCAATATCGACAATCACGCCCAGGTAGCCAAGCAGCTTATGGCGGACTTGTTGTCCGATACCGAACTTACTTGAAATCATCATAATCACCTCCGAAGAAACTTTGCTCTGTTACTAATATGGGGGGTACTGATGACAGATTCAATCCCTTAACAGATAGTTGTTTCCTATCACTGCAATCAGCAACAGCTGACAATTTCAGGTTATCGGGGTGTGGATAAAATTACAACCTGCGGACAGTGATACAGATAAATATAGTGATATTTCCGGAAAAAGGAGCGACATAATGAAGATTGGACGACATTTTACCGTATACGGACGTGTTCAGGGCGTCGGTTTCCGTTATCAAACGTTTTATTGGGCAAAACGCCATCATGTGACCGGTTTTGTCCGCAATCGTCAGGATGGCAGCGTGGAAATTGAGGCGTATGGTGATGAAAGTGTGCTGGACGGCATGACCGCGTGGCTGGAAGCGGGCGGGCCGCCGGGGGCGAAAGTGACGGAGATTATCGCAACGCCCTGCGATTACAGGGACGTTACACTATTCCGTGTCCGTCACGAATAAACGTGGTCAGATACACTTCACCGGTTTCGGCAGCCCGGCCAGTTTTGTTGCCTGTTTGGCGGGGCCTTTCGGAAACAGGCGATACAGATAACGGCTGTTCCCGCGCTCTTCGCCATACTTCTGCGTGATGGCTTTCACCAGCATACGGATAGCCGGTGAGGTGTTAAATTCCAGATAAAAATCCCGTACAAAGCGGATAACTTCCCAGTGCTGCTCTGTCAGGGTAATCTCTTCCTGTTCAGCCAGCAGCGGCACCATAGCCTCCTGCCAGTCCTGCACATTGAGTAAATAACCGTGGGGATCTGTGGCGATTTCACGCCCTTCAAACACAAACATAATCTGAACCTGCTGAAAATGAGAATGAAAATGTAGCAAAAATCTGCCGCTATCCCAAGCATCAGAAGAAAGAAAGCGGTGGTTGTGATGATAAAATCAGCTAACACATTGAGAAATGGCTAAATTTCCGACATTCAGACAATCCGGGACTTTACAAGGGACGGGGAGGGGACTATAGTGCTCGTCATTGCGGAGGGGTGGCCGAGCGGCTTAAGGCAGCGGTCTTGAAAACCGCCGACGGGAAACCGTCCGAGAGTTCGAATCTCTCCTCCTCCGCCATCTTCACTTCCTCCCGCGTCTTCTGAAGTCCCTCAACCCCCGGTAAATCAGACTTTCATCCGAAAAAATCCGAAGGTACTCTGCGGGTTCTCCGGAATACCCTGCAGCAGAAAATTTTTGTACTTTTGCACGCTGTTATATCACTGTTTTCCTCAGTAACACGTATTCCCGTCAAATCAGAATTAATGTTATATCAAGCCATATCACCCCGCACATCAGTCCGCAGTGACAGTGCTCCGTCGGGTATGGTGCAGCAACGTGATGTCTGTCGGGGCAGGTAAGCGCGGTTTCTGGTGCGGAAACGGAACGGTCTGAACACACTAAGACGGGGATAACTCAGTTCTCCGGGATGTCCGGATAGCTAATATGTTTGGTTCTTCTGAACAACAGAAACCACAGACATAAAAAAGCCGGTTAAACGCAACCGGCATGAAAAACATAAGCTTTTAAGTAAAATGGTCGCACTAAATAATGCAATTACAAATATACAGAGTATTTTCGCTAAAATCTAACATAAAATGCGTGTTCTGAATTTAAAAATAACCATATCCGTTTTTCCCTGCTGTGTTTTTATCATGGTGACGCGCGGTACCATTTCACGGTTAATGGTTCATCTGAACGGGCGGTGCTGACATCAGAAGCAGGCGGCGGGTCAATCATGCAGGATGAAACAGTAAGAAAATGTAACCTTAAATTAAATAAAAGCTAAACAAAAGCGATATTTTGATCAGTTTCTGGTCGTTTTGTTTGTTGTCAATCGCGGCATGGATTACTCTTAATAGGTGTTGATTAGGAGAAATTGTGAAAGATATAAATTTTATTGTAGGTCAGAATATCCGCAGCTTAAGACACCGTAACGGTATGACAACGAAAGCATTAGCAAATCAGCTGGGAATATCCCCGCAACAGATATCAAGGTATGAGCGGGGAATCAATAAAATAGATGCCAGTATTGTATTTAAGATAATAAATATATTTGGTGTTCCTTATGAGGCTTTATTCCCGGAACCGGAAACTGAGGATTTTTCTCAGACAAAAGCATCACTTATGTATATGGATCCAATGCTATTCCATAATGAGTATCAGTCTTATTAGTTTAACGTAATCAACTCCCGGCATGCGAAGGCGCTCAGTGCTGAGTTAATGGTATAAAAAAATAGCCCGAAACCGTGGGGGAAACGGGCTGAAAGAGTTGGTATAAATTGGAATAATAGTAAGAAAAGTGATTGAATCTGATATAAGAACAATCTTAGTGATAGTAACGGGATAAACTTAAACAAAGGTTAAATACCCTGTCAAATACCAGGGTTTTATCCCCGGATAATCCATCGCAAAGCCTGCTCACTGAGCAGGTTTTTTTTATCGTGCTCAACCGGCGATTGCTGATTCAAACTCATTAATAAAAAAAGGAAAATCCATCGTATTTTCTGACCATACAAGGGCATTTTTACTCATTTCATGATAGTTATTAATGATATGGTGAATCGCATCCATACAATCAGAAGGTGATATAAGTTTAATTGATGTTAATTTATCATCAGTCGGATCATAGACATCATAGGGAAAGTCAATATTGATATTTGTTTTTTCTTTATACTCATCCGGTAAGAGAGTTGGTTTTATGGCTATACCGCTATATTCATTTTTAATAGCTTCCGGTTGCCCGTCAATCAATGGATATATAACAGGGATCCCATGAGACATTGCCTCGATGCAGGAAAGGCCAAAAGCTTCAGTCACCGGCGTACTGAGGTATATATCGATTTCATCATAAAAATCTGTCATGTCAGACTGATAACCCATGAACATGACATTTTTTTGTAGTGAAAGACGTTCTGTGAGCTTCTTAAGTTCTTTCCTGTTGTCACCGTCACCAGCAATAACCAGGAATGCATTAACGCCATTATCTAACAGTTCTTTTACCGTCAGTATGGATATCCCGATACCTTTGATCCCAACCAGTCTTGATGCGGTCCCGAGAACAATTTTTTCATCAGATATTTCTCTCGGTTCCGGTGATATCGGCATATTCAGCCTATTGAGAACAACGTTGATATCCTTATTGAAATTATATCGCAACTGGATGATTCTTTTAGACGCGTTGCTGTTGGATATAACGCTGTCGATATTTTTGAAAAAGTCATCTGTTTTTTTATTTTGCGGATATCGCCACCCGCATCCGCAATCATAATATATTTTCTTACATTTTATTTCACTCAGGTCTATACGTGGCATGAAATCCCATATGACTAAGATATCAGGCTGTAACGTGTTTATCCTGGCAATAAGGATTTTTTTTCGTAAGGCAGTCGGGTATTTTATATTGACGTTGTTAAAAATTCTGTTAGCGAAGGTAATTTTTTTATCGTCAAATAAGTCAGATATTTTTTCATCAATTCTGTTACTACAGCATATAATTGTGTTATCAAACTGACTATTCTCTATAAACATAGAAAAGCGTTTTTCAACACCACCAAAACCGGAGAGGTTAATCAGATGGGCAACTTTCATTTTTACTCCAGATAGATATTACTGACATGGCATTAATAGCCTGCCATTTTTAACTATTTTACTTATGAGTGTTACATTTTGTTAATTCATTACCGGCATTATTGATAGTGTCCGGATACGGACAGATTATTGCCGGGGCGTTTTATACAGAGAATATTTAATACGCCATCCGGTTTTTACGGTGCAACAGGATGATTATTTTTGGGGTTCGGGCCAAATCTGTTGTCCCCGGGATGGCTATCCAGACAAGAAAATACAAAAATAATAATACCACCAAAGGGTATTAATAAGGCCAATAACCACCAGCCTGATCTGCCGGTATCATGTAAACGACGGACTGTTACTGAAAGAGAGGGAATAAACGTCACAATGATATAAATCACAAAAAATACCGTTAATACAAGACTAATGGTATTAAAATCCCGGGAGTAAAGATCTGAAAAATAAAGTGTAGCAAGATAAAGAGAAACGATAATTGCGTTGTTAATCAGAGTAAACATCCAATACTCTTTTCGTCTGGCTCTGCCTTTAAAGTTAAAGTAGTTAATATTAATAGCGTATGAGTACCAATCCATATATTTACCATCACCTGAAATTATAAGGGGCGGGAATATATATAATGAGTAATCAGATGTAAATTATTTTAATGTAAGATTATATTAATACTAATTGTATTAGTAAAAAAGGAAAATATCAGCACACTTCAGATCTAAGACTCGCATTAAAATTGCACCATTCCCGGGCTTATTGCAAAAATGGC